>CM041777.1:205793722-205829298 GCA_023374045.1 Limonium bicolor | reverse complement strand
ATTAGCATATTGTTGTTTCTTCAAACCCTGTTAAAGAAAACCACTAGCCAGTTGAGCCCTCACTCCCTCAAGCTCTTCAAAACTTCAATTGGCGAGTTATCTGGTCTACTGCTTTCTTCTGTTTTATCTTTCTCAAGGCCTTTTTTCCCTGTTTCATGGTCACGTTTCCTTAAGCTTCCCTTACTGTGTTCTTCACTTCTCTTTCAGCCTCCTTATTCCACCATAATGTGTCTGTTGGAGGGAAGCTAATTTTACTCCCTCCAAACACCTATCTTGCCACTTTATTGATGGGCTAGCTCCATTGATGACCACACAGAGATTCCACACCAACATTCTGTTTCTTGATATCTCAAACATATTCCACTATCATCTTATGCACAGAGTTTTGTTGTTCTCTTGTAGGAGTGCCCAACACTTTATTTTTGTGTTGTCTAACTTGTCATGTACACCTTTTCCATCTATAAAGAAGCGCCAACACCCCATGCTGAGTGGCTACTCTCTCACCTAGGATAACCATATAGTTGCAATAGATAGGTCTCTAGGTAGTTCTAACTAAAATGTAGTCTATCTGAGTGCTCTTAGCTCCAATTCTGTAAGTAACCAAGTGAATCTCTCACTTTTCCAACCAGGTGTTTATAAAGGTCAAACTCCAATGCCAGTGCAAAAACCAAGATGTCTTTTTTTTTTTTTTGCTTCATTTCTAGTGCCTACACCATGTCCTCCACGCACACTCTTAATCCATGATGCCCCTTCTTTCTTATTCCTAGGCACCCATTGCACCACTTCTTCTAGGTCATCTCAAAACTGTTGAGTTTAGGATGCATCTAATCCAACATATGGCCCATACACACTAGTTATTGTTACAGTCTCATTTCCTTTCATCAATTTAATGCTTGTAAACTGATCGTTACTCCTAACCACTTGCATCATTAATATACTCTTGCACACTCTTGTACATATCCCCTAATCTTAAATAAAGGGGTGTAAGTACTTTTTCGCCAACTTATTAGCATATAGTTGTTTCTTCAAATGTTGTTAAAGAAAACCGTTAGCCAATTGAGCTCTCTCCCTTAAGCGCTTCAACATTCTTTTTTATGAGTTATTTGGTTTTTTGCTTTCTTCTGCCTTATCTTTCCCAAGGCCTTTTTCTCTCCTATCTCTTGAATCCTCATTCACACAATCCCGGTTTACCATATACTCTTGTAAGGTAAGATCACCAACATCTTGGACTTGGTTCTAACTGAATAGCAGGTTGAAGTGCGTCTCCACCTCCCCTTTATTTCCTTAGCCACAACCAAGACCCTTCAGTCAACATCTTTCATGAATATTTCCCAAAATCTCAAGTGTTGTGATCCCTAAGACGCAGGCGTCTATAGATGTCCTTTTCCTGTTTCATGACCACCTTCTTATTTAGTTCCTTGCCATGTTTCCTCGAGCTTCCCTTATAGCTTTCTTCACATCTCTTTCAGCCTCCTTATACTTCTTAATGTTCTCCACAATTCCACTCTTCAAAGTTAGGAAGCATTCCCTTTTGTGTTCCTCATAACTTGTTTCACTTCCTTATTCCACCCTAATGTGTTTGTAGGTTGCAAGCTAGTTTTACACTCTCCAAACATCTCTTTTGTCACTTTACTGATGGGCAAGCTCAATTGATAACCACATAGAGATTCCACACCAACATCCTCTTTCTCAATATCTCAAACATATTCCACTATCATCATACGTTCTGAGTTTTGTTGATTATCTTCTTCGAGTGTCCACCACCTTATTTATGTGTTGTCTAACTAGCCCTGTGCAACTTTTTCCCTCGATAACAATGCACCGACACTCTATGTTGAGTGGCTACTCTCTCACCTAGGATTACCATAGAGTTTCTATAGCTAGGTGTCCAAATAGTCCTTACTAAAATGTAGTCTATCTGAGTGCTCTTAGCTCCACTTCTAGAAGTCACCAAGTGAGTCTCTCACTTTTCCAACCAAGTGTTTATTAGGGTTAAAAGTCACATGCCGGTTCAAAATCCAAGTTGTCATTTCTTGCTTAATTCCTAGTGCCAACACCATGTCCTCCATGCACAATCAAAATCCAAGATGCCCTTTCTTTCTTATCCCTAGGCATCCTTTGCACCACTCTTCCGTGGGACACCCTAGCTACCCTTGCACACTTATAAGAACACCTAGGAAATGTAGTGTCTGAACACATTTGACACCACCCTTAGACATCTAGATAGTGCGACACTTCCAAGAGACAACCTAGCTTCAACGATACTCGTATCTTGATTCATATGCTTTCACACATATGTTTGGAAACTTTATCTCTATTTTATCTTCAAGTTGATTAATATCTTCTAAACTATATTAGTATTCTATCCTTGATCATCACCCTCAACCTCACTAACACGATAGTATCACAGCTCATAATCACTGATAAAGAGATGAAAGAGAAATGATGTTAAATCATCATGTACAAGGGGGTAAATGCTTCTTATGATGCTATGGCAGGATTCTTACCATGGATAGATAAATGAAGTGGGGCAGTCACAAGTATCAATATTGAGGACACAGAATAGTATTCAAATTAATCAATAAGGTAAGAAAATGGAGATACAACTCAGATGTTTTGGTTCCTCCTTATTTGAACCATCACATTACTCTAGAATATTCGTTTTCTAAGCTCGAGCATTTTTAAAAAGTATTTGCTTCCTAGAATATACTTAGGATTCCAACAGAAGAAACCCATCAAAATGACACAAGATTGTGCAACTTAAATTCATCTTGTCTTTGACAATCAACAATCAGCGTCAACAAATATGGATTCAAGAGTTCATTTAACAAGGAACACAATAAATTAAAAAGGATAGATCATAGAAACCTGGAAAGTTACTACTGTTCTTGTTGTCTCTAGCAGAGTCGTCACTCTGAAAAAATCGAAACAAGAAACTGATAAGCTTCAGCTTATAGAAATAGGCCATGAACATCAAAAGGAGGAAGAAAGATTCTTGTAATGCATCATAGTCTTTTGATGATACTTTTCATAATTATATCAAATGCATGTAGCTTATCAAGCTGCAATTATATTATTTTTGGCATGTATGTCTTTTACACAAAGCAATTAAATCAACGAGAAGTTGCAAGAAGTCTATTCAAATGAGGGATAGATAGGAGTTCACTGGCAACATTTTGCCACTAACGGCAAGGATTGTCAGCTAAATATAACAATATTTTCCAAATAAAGAAGGATACAATTTCGTCCACAGTTTGTCAAAAAAGTGAAAGGAACTTGGATTAATCTAGAAAAAACAAACAATTGATAGCCCGATAACAATCTAGGGCTGTTACATCGTGAAGCGTCATGTTTTATAATTCTCATATTTTACCTTATCGTGCAAATATAGAGCATAATTCGTTGATGATAAGACGAGTAATATTCAGCCAAAAGAGCAACATATACAGCCAACCAACCAACTTAACTGTTGGGATAAGTTGTGAAGTGGTTTATCTTTCAAAACCACAATATAATTCGTTGTCCAGTTTTGCCAAAATGGACTGCAAAAGTTGGAGCAAGAGAACAATAAATAGAGAGCTACTCGGATAGAATGCACAAATAAACAAACATGCACTCACAAGCCAAATTTAAACAACCTATTGTGCAGCTGCCAAAGGAATTACAAGAGAAGGGATAATACCTTAGAATAAGACATTGCATTGGTAAATTAAGCTATTCCAACCAAAAAGAGAGGATAAGTCACATTTAGTGACCATAAAATATAATGTATATTTGAGTAAATGTGTGGAAGAAACATGACAGTGCCGGAGTGACATATTATGCGTCACAAATACTCACTAATTAATGCTTTGGATGGAAGAAATTGCACTCGCAACTAAAATTAAGTATCTAGACTAAGTTAGAACAGAAGAGAAGGACTTCAAAATCTAAGAGATTTCTTTGGACTAGGCTCAAAGCAAAAAACATGCAACTTAGGTTTTACATGCTTCGATCATAAAATTACAAGTACGGAATCAGATAACAACAATTGACAAACGCAAAAACTTCTCAAATATATTGGCATTTGCAATCAGCGCACAGGCAACATGGGCAAGAACAACTGTCGGATTTATAAAAATACTTTCTAAGCATTTTTTAGACATTATAAGGCCCATCCATTAAGACCTACTTATGTTCCTTGGCCCATACTATAATGATGTTTCCCACTTTAGGTATTATAAGGCCCATCAGTTAAGACCCACTTATGTTCCTTGGCCCAGACTCATCAATGAATTTGCACATGAATTTTTAACAAAGAAGGAGTAGAAGAAAGAAAACATCATAATGAGGTAATTTGCAAGAAAACATCTTCTTACCTAACCAATCTTTTATTTTGACTAGAACATACTGCACAGATTGACGTATCCTGTTAACAGGGAACAGTTAGCATTAACTATACAGCATGACGCACAAAAATCAAACTCAACGTAACAAGATGCTTACGATTAACTCTAGCAAAGCAGACTCAATATTATGCTTTTGTTGGGTCTAATAGAACAAGTCTGCATATGGTGTTAAATCCCTTTGAATCACAAACCTGAGTAGCAGAAGGCACTGCATCCTAGACAAAAGAATAATCGTGATTAGTTACTACTGAGTTTATGCAGTCAGTTGTTTGGATATTCATTTATTTTTATCCAAAACCGTGCAACAAGTGATTTACAATAAAGAAATCACTAAAACCCTAATGGTCCAATCAATAAGCATGGTTTTGAATCATCAAAAACCCAGGCCCCAAACTTTTTCGAGCTGTGAACCGAAGCATAATGATTTGAACATCTTGATCTAGTAGATGCCTCTATTTCAAAAATTGGACCACCATCGCATTCCATTCTGTCTATACCGCCAGCTAAGAGGTTAATAGAGGACAAATTCATTATAAGTTCAAACGTTCTTATCCTTGTACAGTGCCAGATTCATTCGTCTTTGTTCGCACACATGAGCGATCAACTTCCACGGACAATCCGAACATAAAAAAGAAATGAAAACTGAAATTCATTCAAGCAAGGTTCATCATACGTGGTAGATGTCCGCACAACATCACAAAAGGTGGACTAAAATAAAGGTTTTAATCGAACAAGTGGAGACATACCAGTACTGCATTTAAATAATCTTGTAACCGGCACTATGACTTAAACAAAATACCAGAAAAGTAAACGAGTATCTTATAAGGTAATCGGAATGGGCGTTTCCTCAAGAACAAATCATCACCACCACTATCAACAAATCATCAATTGAGACATAAGGAAACCGAGACCGACTCACAGTTTGACTGAGGAGATGGCACTTAGACGGCTCCAAATTCTTGAATTTAGTACGTCCAGCAACCCTCCGTTCGCCGACAAGACAAACATCTTTCCAGCGGCAGAATATCTTCTTCCTCCTTCTCATCATCGTCGGCTCGAGCCGACTCTTCTCTGAAGCGGAGTTGAACTTCACCTTAACTCTTAGACACCGGCATATATCTAGGAAGATTGTGAACGTTCAACCAAGTGCCGCTCCATCTGATCAGACGAGGTAAAAGTTCTGCATCTTGTCGACCCAGCCACCTTCGCTTCTTTCACGGACGGAGCTTGGTCCTGCCCCGGCGGCAGTTATTCACTCGGTGCGGCGTCTCTTCGCCTTCATTGCCACGGGGAAACTAAACCAGAGGGTGATCAGAGAGGGAAAATGGCGAGGAAAGTGGTTTTGGAGGAGATAGATCTAATTCATGGAGTGCAAAGAGAGTAATGGACGCAGAAGGTATATCAGATTCTACGTTTGCTTTTTCGGATGTGATCTGAGTGGGAAAGGAAATTTTGTAAAAGGAAATTTTGCTAAAGGAAATGATCGCTCGGAGTGTGCTAGTGTCCAAACAGTACTACCAGATGGATTTTCCCGTTAGAGATTGGCCGGACAAGATAAAAGGTAATTTTGGGTCTAGTTACCTTTTTGTTATTATCGACAATTTGTTCGGATCCATGCCCTCGACCACGTGAGTATTAATGTACTGTTAGTGCGAAGTTGCGAACCGGCTGGTGTGCTGCACTGCAATGCGGAATATGCAGGAGTGATGCCTAAATGACGACAATAATTGAATTTGTATTATTTATGTGATGTAATCATGCGTATACTAGTTTACGTTTCCTCTATTCGGGGAACAATTTTAAATATAAAAGCTATGATCCTACTTTTTAAATATGAGAATTTAGTTTGTTTTGTCACTTGCAGCTTAATTTTAGTATTTAATAGTAATCCTCTTAGTTTTCCTTTGTTGCCGTATTATTAGATAATTTTGAAATAATTGTATATATATATATAAAGTGATAGCATGATTTTGAACATATTTTTAAGTTGTAAAAAAATGATTACAAAAAGAGCATATTTGTTTTTATAGTCATATTTTTAGTTGACGCGATCATTAAACATTTAAATTTTTTAGAATACACAGTTGATAAAAAAAATTTATTGAATATCTTTAGTTAATAAAAATTGTTATTATGAATAAAATAAAAGTTATAGATAGTCGTCGTGTATGATAGAAGGGAAAAACTTTATTTTAACTTGATTGTTTTATGTTATAGTATGATTATGAATGGTTTGAAGAATGATTTAGATCAAACAAAATTGAATTTGGACTTAAAAGGGGAGAAAATGGTCACAGGTGACTCTCTATCCGTCCGAAACATACATTAAAAAATCGCTCCAGCGCCACGACCATTTTGCACTCCATCCAGACGAACAAAAAAAATGAACGGCTATGAAGTCGTATCCTGTGCGGATGAAAAAAATGGACGCTCCAACCAAGTTATTAATTTGAATAGTTTAAAACTTTTAAATTTTATAACATTTTCAAGAAAGAAACCTATATTAATGAAAGACAAAAAAACCCAAAGTAGTTCATAAAGACTCTAAACCATCAATAATAAAGACATAATGAATAAACGTAAATCATGATTTATCATTCCTGAAGTATTTTATGGCATCATTTTGTGGTTCGTTTTACACCCTTGTGGCATTTCCATTGTCTCGGTAAGTTTTTAAGGCCCTGCAACTTAGACTACAAACCCTTAACTAAGCCTTCGATGTTTTTAACTAGGGTGATTTTTAGGGTTTGTGGTGTATGGTAATCTTTTTTAACTTAATCTATACTTTATAATGTCGCCACTGACTTGGCGGATTTTTAGGGTCGTTAGCCCCTAATTCCGACACTACAAACCCTAGAATAAGCCTTCGAAAATGGTGGTTTTGGGGTTATGGTGTAGGGTAATCGTTTTTAAGTTGTTATATACTTTATAATGTCCCCACTGACTCAGCAATAAGCCTTCGACGTTTTTAACTTTCTTAAGGTGGTTTTTAGAGTTTGTGGAGTAGGAATCAACGGATAACTTCAACTTTTGAATGTATTGAATGTAATCACTGATAGTAGTATTTCTGTGTACAACAATATCCACTAATTTCAGCACCATACAACTTATATAGCTTCAAGAAAAGACGCAATAATGTACTACAAACTTGGGAAAAAACACAATAGCTGTCATTTCTCTGTGTACACAGAATACGGATGAATCCGTAACAAATCTATGTCAACATCAGCAAAACTGCTAGAATGATAAAATGATTTGTCCTTCAAAATTTTTACAACACCCACTATGGATACCTACAGTTCTGAGTGGGAAATCTTATTATGGTCCTTACAAAAGAAAAAAAAGACCACACACACAAATCAGAATAATAGAAAAGTGAAGAGTGTTTCATTTAGACGGATATACAGAGAAAGGAAGGAGTGTGTACGTACATGGGTAAACTAAAGTATGTAGATATTCAAAAGCTATACCTCATCAGAGATGAGAACAATGTTGAACTCTGAGATCTTTTAGCATTCCTTTCTGCAACGAAAACAAGGATAAAATATAACACAAATCTGAAATAAAATTTTCCTGATGAGAATCCTGCAAACCTGAAGTCTGATGATTAAAAAATAGTTAATACACGGCAGCCAATCAATTAAGCCTTAGCATCACATCTGTCAGAGTAAGCTTCCTTAACAAAGTGCCAATGTTTCTTGTTTCTTCTTCAGGCTAGTTGGTCAATTTCTTCTTCAGGCTAGTAGTCAGGAATGATGAAACGAGAGAATGATCTTTATCACATTATCAAACAGACTGACAGTATAGCAAGAAAATATTAGCGTTCTCTTAATCAAGGAAACTACAATTACTACCATCCTGTCATTCGCTTAACCCAAAGTAAACAGAAAGAAAAAAAAAAGAAAAAGGATCAGATCAAATGAGGGAAAAACCTGCTTGTAGATAGAAGATTGGAGCTAAGCTTCTACTGAATAGTTTGTTTGGAGCACACTTAGCAAATTAGATTAGCAATAGGAAAAATTACACAGCCCACCCATGACCTTTAACGAAATATCACTGTCCACCCATGACCTTTCAAATATAACACCGCCCACCGATGACGTTTGCCAATAATATCTCCAGTCACCATTTCACAAGTTTCTGCCTTCTACCATCGTTGACCATTGACTTTCTTATTTTCCTTGTTATGTCATCCAAACAAGCCTTACAACAAAATAAAGAACTTTCCCTATACTACACGTGACATTTGACTACCTCATTCCCTCTTCCTTAACTCACTTGCGCAACCCATTTGCTTGTGATTCTAGATATTTGAATATCCACTGTGATTTGTGGTCTCCTTTGCTTGCAATTTCTGTATGATTGTTGGTCGTGCGTGTTGACCTTGCTTGCAATTTCTAGAACTTTCATTGATCGTGTGTGTTTACGTTGCGTTGCTTGCGATTTTTGGAACTTTTATTGGTCGTGTTTGTTTACCTTGCTTTGATTGTGACCTCTGGAACTTATTATTCGTGTGGGTTGAACATATTTCACAAAGTCAAGTGAGAGTGTTTAGAGTGGATATCTATACGTACACATTTTCAATAATCCTTTGTGACTAATACTGTGTTTTGGAAATCTGTGTTTCTGCATAATGAAAACCAATAGTAATGAAGAAGCAGACAATGAGTGGGAGCAAAAAGAAACTTAGACACTTCTGTGCATGACTTTGAAAATGCAGCAAAATATTGTGTCAAAATGGAGCATTTAACAACAGTAGATCAAAAAAAAAAAAGTTCATAATTGAGAGCATTTAAAAAGCCGCTGAAAACTAGCTACCCACCACCGTAACTATAAAAAAAACACAAAAGAAGCAGGTAACCGACTTGCATTGACCAATTTCATCGGTTCAAAACATGGCAGAGCTTGTACATCTCATCAGTGTTATCATTTCCTAATCAGAGAGGTGTAAAAACAGATTTAAACCATGCCTACATGTTGTACGGGGTATGCTCATTATTGATGTACTGATGCAGATTTTTGATGCTGAGACCGTTCATAACCATGAGTTTAATTTGGATTGGTTTTCATGGTTTCCGGCACTCTTATCCTATCTGTTTGTCAGTTGACAATCAGAATCAAAAGGGACTCTAGATACTCTTTAGTTATCAACAAGTAGATGAAACATGGACATTTCTTTGCTTCAACACCGACTATGTAACAGCAGTAAAAGTAAACTGGGATGTAAAATTTTCAATCGCTGCATAGCCTGTGATGTAAAGGAATCATATTAATTGTCCACCAGAAACCAGAATCAGTAGAAGACATTGAATTCAGTTTTTATTCCCCAACTTGGTAAAAGACAGTCGGTTAAAAAGCTTGTTAAAAGCGGAAGCATGAGCAGATCAAAAAGGTGGATCATATTTCCAGTAGAGGATTCAAACACAATTTAGCAGTACCTGAATAATGTTTCTAAAAAGTAAAGAGTGGTAGCGGCATTTTGATCATGTATTGTACTAATTTTTTGTTCAAATTAGACTATGAAAGGTTTTTATAATCTTGACAGAAGCAAGTTTATAGACGATAACAGCACAGTAGCAAAAAAAGAGAATAAAGCATGTGTGGTATGTACAGTGACGGTCATAAATTATGAAACTGTCAAAAAAACTGTGATGGCAGTATAACAGTGAGAATAACAAGGTGTTTTGCCGATAGACGTAAGAATGAATTGCGTACAGCAGTGGCAGCAATCTTGGTAGCAAAATAGAGAATAAAGCATGCAGGTTTAAAGGTTGTTAACACCCCAAAGATGGAAGCAGTTTGAGCTTGTATTCCATCACACCTTCAGCTTTATGAACAAGTATGATTGATCAAGGCTTTTCAAGCTAAATTGAAAATCGCAACAACAACAAATAGAGGCAAGGGAAGAGGTAGAGATCAAACAGAAACTTCAACATAAATCAAGCAAAATTCCTCCACACATGCTTCTCATCGGATTCCTACAGTTTCTTAGACTAAACAGTTTACAGTTCAAGTTTGGAGAAGTTGCAAAACAAAATTTCACCAGCAATTTATTATCGGAAACCGGGACATAAACCGATGACCTAGAGTTTTTACCTTGCTTGTCAATAAACAGATTGTTTATAATGCCTTGCTGTTTAGAAGAGGAAGAAAAAATCTGCACAATGCCCACCGATTTAGAGGCAGCACCTCCAGTTCTTTGTGTCTTGCTATGCCGTGGCAAAAAAAATGAACTGCACATGTTGTCCAGGCCTGGATTAAGGTGGCGCCCGGGGTTTGGTGTAATAGTCACTAGTAGAAAAAAGATTTTATAACACTGAGCTTATAACACGGTTATCATGTTGCAGTGTTATAAAATCATTTACAACACGGTTACAACCTTTAACCGTGTTAAAATATGTAAGAAAAATAAAATAACACTAAAAAAAAGTTTTATAACACGGTTGTTGTTTACCCGTGTTATAATGTGTATTTATATAACACGGTTTTGTACTACCCGTGTTATAAGGTATGATTTTTATTGTACATGATCCCGTGCATAATTTGTATATGCTTTACAACGCGGTTTATTTTGTAACCGTGTTATATTAGCCGGAATATAACACGGTCATATTCGAACCTTGTTATAAGCTTTAATAAAATTTCACAAACCCTATTCTTTTCCCTCGCCAGTATTGTTCGACGTTTAAACTGAAATTCTCATCTGCATCTGCCTTCTCCTGAAGCTCACAAATCGCCACCACATTTACCCCTGCCGATTTCTACCTATGCTAGCACTACTCTTCTGCTTCTTCTTCTTCCAACCTCATCAGTCGACTCTTCACCATCCCAGTTCGAACTTCGCCATCAGTCGACTCTTCGTCATCAGTCGACTCTTCTCATTACGGTAAGTACTCTTCCCTATTCTGGCTGAGTTTCGCCAACCTCAGTCGTCGACTGTTCCCGACGTTTACCGTTTGCAAAATTATAGTTCGTCATACCCATTGACAAATAAAGCTGTCTTTGTTCCCAGGTATCCAGACAGGAATCGGACACACCCAGGTGAAGATGACTACATGTCGAAGCGTATGCACACTCTTCTTCTCGAATGTGTTCTGTATTCTTTTTATTTGTGAAAAACGATCAATAAACAACTATCTCGAATCACAGTTTCCAGATTGCATTTTAATTTTTGTTTTGACTTCTTAAACATCACCCGACACAAAAAGGGATTAGCCTTCTGGTATTGTTTGTTCATACTACTGATGAACAGATTCATTAGGTTTACAGTTGTCTGTTCGTTTGTGTTAATAATCTTATATATCACTGCCTTGTTTCTGAAAAATGTCTGTTCTTCTCGTTGTGATGTAACTGTGCTGCATATTAGTCGTTGATGGGGTAGCAATTACTTGTTAGGGTTACAAAAAATAGACTAAAAGAACAGAAGAAAACCATAGCCAAAAATTAAACATCAGTTCAGTTTTCAGTTGTGTTCAGTTCCGGTACAGAGGTTAGGTGAGTGTTTATTGGATTAGTTTAGAGTTTAAAATGTAGATGGAACACTGAACTGAGTAAGTAAGTGCTTAGAGATAGATTGAAAGACAGTTATGTAAATAACAGAAGAGAATATAGCAGAGATTGAGTGTCTGATTTCAGTTTTCCTGCAACTTGTATTGTCTGTATAACATTATTACAGAGGGCTACAAGTACAGTCTTTGCTATTTCAGAACGGAGAAAAAAAAACAGCATAAGCTTATTATTCTGCTTTTCAGAATTGAAAGAAAAGGAAATGGTAAGATTCTTGGGGAAACAGAAAAATAAAGAAGCAAGAAGAACAATGTGAGAGTTTCATTAATCAGAGATACAAATTTTCACAGAAGCTTCCTGCACTGTTTTTATTCACTCTGATATGCTTCTCCTAATCCACTGTTCTGTATATATAAGGTTATTCTTACAAACAGACAGCTAGTATAAGTTTGTAACAACAGTAAAACATAATGTGCCTAATGCTAGACTTATATAAGTCTGTAACAGTAGCGAAACAATTGTATCATAACAGAAAAATAGGCTGAGTTGAATGGACTTTAAGAGCAGCGGGTAAGGTTTTAATTGAACAGATTGTAGTGCCCGTAAATCAACCGTAACTGCACACTCTCAAGTTGTTGTCTTATCCGCTTTTGATGTTTATAAAATGGTTTACTTAAATAGATGGTGGGTTACTCAATAATTAACTGTAACAGCAATACAGTCCCGAAGTTAGTACACTATAACAACAAACATTGAAGTGCACATAGGTGCAATATATGACTGATGCAATCAGAATTAAATAGTTTTAGAATGATAGAGATTTTTCTCTGTTTAAACTTTTTTTTTTGCTGAGCTTTGTAAGCCTTGGTTATGTGCTGATCAAAGGTTCAGAATGGTGTGAAAATGTAGGCTCAACTTACTTCTATTTACTGATGCTACATGATCTACTTCAGCAATTTATCAGCTCCTGGAATGTGCTGATTACTACTTCAGGTTTCTGCTATTGATGACATAGTTTAGCAGTTTGGCATCAGCATTTTCTCACCAAGGTTACAGCTTATTTAAGCTCTGCTTTGCCACTGTGTAATGAGAAATTTGACATAAATGAGCATGGTTATAGTCTGGAAAAAAAAACAAACCTGGAGATTCTGCACTATAAACAACACATTAATTTTGAAACTGCTGCGCTATAACAACACCCCTTCAATCTGTCTTCTCATACTGCAGCTAAATAAATCCTCTCTCATATTTGTAGGTGTGTTTAAACTGAAAAAATGTGAATTTTAATGCAAGCTCTACCGTCTCCTCGCTTCTCTGTCTCTCTGTTTGAACTCCTCCATTCCCGTCAAGCTTCATCTTTGTTTCTCAGTTCGAGCTCCACCATCTCCTCCGCTGCCCCAGTTCACGAGAGAAGAAGCCAGACACGAAGACGAAACCGAATAATGGGTTGCAATGGTTCCTTCACGAATTTCAACCCTAACTCGCGAAGAACACACACACTGCGTCTCTCTTCATTTCTTTTGAGGTAAGATCTTTTTCTCTGGTCTGGTTTCGCATCCAACTTCAGAATTTAAATTACTTCCCTCTTTTCCTCTTTTCTTCCTCTCTTTTCAAACATGGAGACCGCAAACTCCGCTTCCTTGACCGAATCGGAGGAAACTGCAACACAGCTGAGGAGGAGGAGCCGGATTGAGCCGCGTTTGGAGCCAAATGAGGAGTCGGATCTAAAGCCCCATTAGGAACGTCGGGGGAGGTAGATCTCTTCAATTTTTCTTTTTCGATTTGGCTCTGTTTTCACTATGTGTCTTCGCTGCTTTTCTTCATTCAGGCCTGAGGAGAATGTAGACCAGTAGCCAACAGATTGTTCACCTGTTACAGGTTAGTAAGCTACTCCATTGTATGTCTCTGCACTTTGTTGAAAATATTGACCATGTTAGTAATTTTCGATTGGCTTGGCAGGGAAGTTGAACCGTGGGCTCTCAGTTGTAGATAACTGCAAATTGCTAAAAGGACGTGAACTAACCGACGATGAATTCTTTCTCTCCAGCGTTGTTGGTTGGTGTGTTGAATGGGTACGACATCCGAATCTCATTTATTGGGTTCCATTATTAATTTTTTATCTTAATCTGAGATATCTATCATTGCCTGCCTAAGTTCTCATGCTTCTTACAGAAGATTATATTTTGAAGTATGCTGCTGCATGACTTGATGGGATATACTGCAGCACAGTTAGAAATACACTAAACTACTATAATGCAAGCAAAAGTTTTGAAACTTGACAAAATACCACAAAATCACAACTATATTGTGATTCTAATGAAACTTAGCTAGTGGTTTACTGATTTAAAAAACAAAATTAAGCAAGTGGTTACAGCAGTATGTGAACATGTATGTTGTCTGAGGACTTTCAAAACTGTTACATATCTCTGAAGCTGCTATTTGTGTTCACTTTTTTCTGGTGTTAACGTTGCTTTATGAAAGCTTGGATTGTGTATTGTTCAAATTGAGAAATTATAGAATTTTTGATCTCTGTTTTTATTATGTAGCTGCTTCTGTTTCAATTATGATCTGAATTTCAGACTTCACACCATCTTTTAGACATCACTACTTCACTATGACTTTTATTTCTAAAAGCAGAATTTACATTTCAGGGTGGTAAAACTTCCTAGATAAACGATTAAGTTAATTCTAGCTTTTTTGCTTCTTCTATGATTTATGTGGGCAGGGACAAACATATGCTGAAATCTTGCTCAAATTGATTTCACTCTTTGTTAAAGTACTTTTCTGATTACAAATATTCAGCATCAATCTGTTTTAAGCAGATTTCTACATAAAGAAACGTGCACCATTCTACCTTGTGTGTTTTTACTGCTACTAGATTATATTTTTGGGTAAAATATTTGTTGCACCCGTCAGTGATGCCCTATGTTTAAAAAATCTGTATTAAACTAATATAGCTATTAGTTCTGCACTTCCGCGCAGGGGAATTTTCCCTGGTAACAATCTGATTTCAGTGAAAATATATCAAGCAACAAAGGTCTGTTTGGAACAACATTTTGATTTCTGCTCAGCTTCTACATTTAACATTTGTTGCATGATTACAATGGTACTCCTTTTTTTCTAGAACTAATATCCAATATGCTCATGAACATTTTATTTAACATAAACTTGAGTTTCTGCGCAGAAGAATTATTACCAGTACTATCTCGGTCGAACAATCAGATGTGCATTTCTTGGTCTTTTTTAGGACCCTTCTAGTGTCTCTTCTCTGTACCTGTTTTAAAAGCCTTGTTAATAGGATGTTTTAAATAGAAAGAGCATGGTACATGCCTCCTGTTGCTGCTGTTTTAACAAACAGTTTTAGCTTTAATGCACTGAAAATTTCAAATAGCATATATATTGTATAACTTCTTAAAGAAGTCTTGTTTTACCTTATCAATAAAGTTGGGGTTTCATGTGTTTCAATTTCAGAAATTACAGAAATTCTGTGAAAAATATATGCACTTTCAGTTGTTAAAAAAAGTATAATCTGATCAGTTAACCAAACTGAATCCTCTCTATTAGCTGATTTTTTCAGAACCTGTCACAGTGTAAACACTTAGACATTGGGAAACTTAATCTGTATCTAAGAGCATGAATGGCGGGGAACCTTGGGTAGTTTCCTCTAGGCTGCGGGACCATGTTCTTTCACCTTCTGAAAGGAAAGATCAACAGCTTTGGAAAAAGGTAGTTATGTTTCATTTTATTGGTTCTTCCAGTCTATTTTTCTCCTCATCACATAATAATTCTGTTACTAAGGCAGTGATCAGCTAATGATCAACCCTTTGTCTCTGCATTCATATTACTGTACTGGAGGGCACTCACACTCTTTTGAGTTTTCATTATTATTTTGGCAGGTTGAACAATTGATGGGCGAGGATTCTCGACTGGAGTGTTATCCAAAGCTTGTGAAGGGGGAATCTAAGGTGGTGTGGGAATGGCAAGGTAGTCAGAGTTATACACACTGTTGTCTATGATGGGCTTTCTGTTTCTCAACGTTGAAGATCGTTTGAGAAGCATATATCAATTTTCTAAAGAATGTTATCTGTGTGGTGCTCTCTGTAATTACTTTGTTCTCTACCCTTTTCTTTTTTTTTTGTTGGAAAATTTGTGATGATATGTGGTATTTACTTTTGATGTTATGCAGTTGAAGGCTCTTTGAGCAATTCTGGGAGAAGAAAGAAGCCAGGGTGGGGCATCAGAATCGTCTGGAGATAAGAGGGTGTCCGATGGGAAGGAGAAAGCGTAGTGTACGGCAGTTGATCTCTTGATATTTTTTTTAGCTCTAACAAGTGCTCCAGTTTAATCACTTATCATTGCATAAGTTATTATTGCTTTAAAATGATGAACAATTCGGATGCTTTTCCTGTAGTACCGAATGCATTGGCATGCTGATTTGAAGTTAAAAACAGCCATTCAGAGGTAAGAAGCATCAGAACATCTCATGTAAATTGCAGCTGTACTAACATTATCACAGTTTTGGTTGAATTGGCAAAAGTTTTTTCCTGCTCTTTTGTGACATGTGTTCATTTTCGCAAAGGCATGAGAAACCATCATAATATGGACTTTTTTTTTTACTATTCTTTATCCCTGAGTAGTCTTCTAATCTCCTTTTGTTTTATTATTTATGCAGGAGCCAGTACAAGCATATAAGTTTGTTACTCGACACTTTGTTCAGTGTATGTATTATTACTAGATTTAGTGGTTTGATCTTCTGTACTTGATGTTGGAGATCAGATCAGATGCTTTACAGCAAAACACCTCAGTGTGCGTAGGATTTTGTATAAATTATCTTGAAGTCTGCTTCTGTTTGAAATGTAACTGTTTGTGTGGAGTTAGTCTGAAAACTCTGCATTGGCTGTGCGCTTTACTTGTAGTACTTGTACAAGAGATCGATTGTCGAATTTATTTTTGTAGGTGGTAATTTATTTTGTAGTACTTGTACAAGAGATCGATTGTCGAATTTTGTGAATGTTACGAAGTGTATATATGGCAAATGAATTTAGTGGCTCTTTTGCAAGCTGTGTGGCTGAATATTGAATGTGTCATGTGTAATAGACATCATTGATTGTTAATTGTAGGTAGTGAAGCAGTGTAGAGAAATAGATTTTTTTTTTTTAAAAAAAACCAAATTTTATAACACGATTGTTTATATAACCGTGTTATAAAACAGCTTCATATTTTTTCGGGGAAAGACTTTATAACACGGTTTTAATGTAACCGTGTTGTAAAAGTGAACTTTATAACACGGTTTTAACGTAACCGTGTCGTAAAAGTGGACTTTATAACACGGTTTTAAAGAAGAACCGTGTTATAAACTTGATTTGGCGCAAAAAAAAGAAGTGTGGTAAGCACTTTTATGAAAAAAATTTTGAAATAACACAGTTGGAAGATAAGTGTGCTTATATTAACATCTTCCCCAAACTAATTACTGAATTAACGTTTCCGGGTGAAATCGTCTCTTCAAGAGACGATTTCATTAATTATCAAAGTAGAAATCGTCTCTTGAAGAGACGATTTCTTCTTTTCTCCGCGTCACGTTGGCGCTGATTTGGCTGGAATCGAGCAATGGAGAAGTCGTCTTCTGAAGCGACGATTTCCAGAAATCGTCTTTAGAACAGACGATTTCACCCTTTATACGATGCGCTCGAGAAAACGCGAGAGTTACAAATTTTACTAATGAAATCGTCTTTTGCAAGGACAATTTCTCTATTAAGGAAGACATCGTATTTTCTAAAGACGATTTCACGGGTTATACAAGACTTACCCGATTTTTCCCTTCCCTTCCTCGTTCATTCCTTATTCCCCCTCTGTCAATTACCGAGAGCAGCAAGCAGCGAAGAACGTCTCCAAGTGCCGCCCCACCTCCGTCCTGCTCCGCCGGAAACCGCCTCCGACGCCGTCACCGGCCACCGTCACCGGCCACCGTCACGCCGAGCTCCACCTCCGACCACCTGCATCAAATACTAGTTGTTTAGGTAATTTTCAAACCCTAAATTAGTTAGAAAGTGTTAGAAATTTAGGGGTTGTTAGAAAATTAGGGATTGTGAGAGTGGGAGCTGATTATGTGTGTTAAATTGCAGTGGTAACTGATTATTTGCTAAATTGAAGTGATAATTTGTTGTTGGTTTGTGAAATTATAGTCAAAATTAATTGTTTGTGTAATTTGGTAATATTGGGATGTAGTAACATTTGGGAAATTTTGGATATATGTGAAATTGAAAACACAATTAATTGTTCGAAGTGTTTAAATAATTATATGCAATTGATATGGTTGAATTGTAGAATTAGTTGTTGAATGGTAGTGTTTAAACAACATTATAGTGTTTGTTTTTTATTTTCGGCTTTGTTTGTTTCCAATCAGCCAAATGGTGGAACGGTTGTTTAAATTTGTGAATTATGAATGATGTTTGCAATTAGGTGGATACGTCCGACGTTATCCAGTTCTTATGTCGTATTAGTGGCAAAATTGTTTATGGGCCAAACGGAGCTGATTACGAGGGTGGGAAGAAGAAGCTCCTCACGGTTAGTGGCGACACCAATTATGAGCAGCTTATTGATGAGATTGGTAGTCGTTTCGGTATCGACTTGTGCACCCATGAAGTGACGGTGTCACAAAGGATGGGTAAGACAAAGAATGACGGAACCACAAAGTGGACAGTGATACCCATCGATGATGATGGGGATCTGAAAAGTGCCATGTTCTATTGTCAACATGATGGGGCACAAGATATATTCTGTGAATTGTACGCTGAAGTACATGAAAAACGACAACCACAAACACTTCTCATTTCCTCATCTTATCAACACCAAGCTCCTCCAAGCTTCACACCACCTGAAAACCTAACCCCTTTGCCTTCTTCATATCCCATACATCAAACACAAAACATCACAAACACTTCTCTTATACTTAATGTTCCTCCTCAAGATGAAACCTACTTACATACACAAGAACATTCATCATACCCAACACCCGTTGTAGATCCTCTCGAACATGATGGTGGTGATGAACTTGGACACTTTGATGATGATGGCGACTTGCGGGAAGAATTCGAGGAGGATGAGATGGAATTGTTTGGAGGTGGCTCATCCAATGATGATGATGATGGTGATGACAATGATGGTGCCGATGATGCCACACCGACTGATGTGGCTACTGCTTTGGTCACTACCACCACCGGGGAGGGCGATGCTTCTCTTGTCCATCCATACCCATTCTACAACGCCGGTGGTGGTAGTGGTATTATGAGGTGGGAGGAGGAACAAGAACTGGAACTGGGAGATTGGAGCTACAACGATGAGTTCAAGAAGGGTATGCTGTTCCGGAGCAAAGAGGTGCTGATACATTCTGTGAAGAGGCACCACATTATTCATCATCGATCGTTTGTGGTGAACCGGTCAACCACAAAGTTGTGGGACATCTACTGCTCATCCAAAAACGAGTGTGGATGGAGATTGCGTGGTGCGGTAACGAAGAAGCACCCTAGTTTCTTTATGATCACCATTGCTAAAGGCCCGCACACCTGTCTGAACTCGATCTTGAGTCAAGAGCATCCACATCTTGACCTGAGATTCATGGCATGCATATTCACCAAGTATGTCAAAGAGAATCCTTACATCACAGTTGGTGACCTTCAGACAGTGATAGTTGATCAGTTCCAGCATTCTGTCAAGAGGAAGAATGTTTGGGCGGCAAAGGTGAGAGCTATTGAGATGGTGTATGGTGATTGGGATGATTCTTACAGCACGTTACCACACTTGTTACGGGCAATTCAACATACAAACCATGGCACGAAGGTTGAAATTGATTGGCACGACACTGATCCCGGGTACGGTATATTCAAGAGGGTTTTCTGGGCGTTCGGGCCATGCATTGATGCATTTAGACATTGCAGACCCGTGATATGTATTGACGGTACTTTCTTGTACGGAAAGCTTGGTTTTAAAATGCGTGATGCACTCCGATGCGATTAGGCTCCAGAAGTGATGCGTGATGCGCGAGGCGTCGATGCGAGCGCATCCCGTTTGTGATGCGATGTTTACTAAAAAATCACATCTAAATTTTTGTAGACAACATTTTATACATATGAAGTAATATTATGACACAATGGAATAAAAACTTCCAAAAACAAGTCTAAAGTAATCAAGTGTCAAAGTATTCAATCCCAACAACATAAGAGTACAAATACATCCAAACACAAAAGTAATCAATCCACACAAGTGAATAATAACTTTTAAATATAACAAACTTATGATTAGACTATGTTTAGATATCACCATATGAACCTATTGGATGTCATCAACACAAGATCAACTAAATCATCTTCAACACTAGGCGAGCCAATATCCTCTTCAAGTTTTTCATCCTCATCACTCAAGTTCGTCCTAATATAAGTAGATGAAAAAGCAACAATTTTTCCTTAGATCTTGAAGGATGTTCTCTTCCCCTCCTTAATGATATAGTTTTTCTAGATTGGATAATTAACCCCTATGAGTCTCATAATCATATCATATCACCAATTGTACACAAGAAAGACATCAAGCATACACACGAGACTCATTCAAGCTTTGAGGTCATTTCTGATGTTCTTGAGTTTTTGATTGCTCTAAACCCAACAATAAGTGCATAGGGTCAAACTAGGTTGATATATGAGCATGTAGGAACAAACAGGAATAAAAACGGACTTCAAACGAAGAAATTATGGTAAAACAGCTAAGGCGCATCGGGACGCATCGGGGTCGCATCGGGCGCATCGGAGCGCATCGGGCGCATCAGAGCGCATCACGGGCGCATCCTGAATAAACTCGCCTCGCTGCCATGGATGCGTTTTGATGCTCGCATCACATCCAAAACGCATCAGGCGCGCCTGATGCGCGCATTTTAAAACCAAGACGAAAAGTACAAGCATAAACTCCTGATTGCATGTGCAAGTGACGCGGACAAACACATAGTGCCACTTGCATTTGCGCTTGTTGATGAGGAGTCATACGCATCGTGGTCATGGTTTCTCTCTTGTCTCATCGGGTCCACGTTATATCGGCCCGTGAGGATAGTTCTCCGATGTGTTTGATTTCCGATCGTCATGCTGTATACTTGCAGCTGTAGAGCGATCAAACGGGGTGTGGAAACCCCCTAGTGTGCACTGGAGGTATTGTGTTCGCCACATTGTCAGCAACTTCAACAAAGTGGAAAGAAGTGCAGGGATGAAGAAGATGGCCTCCAGAGCAGCTTGCGCATCACAGCCCCGTAAGTTTGATATATGCATGGCAGAGTTGCAGAGTGCTAGTGCCACTGCCCCTGATTTCTTTGACACTATACCGAAGGAGCAGTGGACATTCGCACATGATGGTGGGCACCGATTCGGCATGATGACAACGAATTTGAGTGAGAGTTACAATGCAGTTTTGCTCGGTGCTAGAAACTTGCCTATTGCTTCTTTGGTAGAGAAGACGTTCTATAATTGTGTGAAGTACTTCGACACACGAAGGGTCAAGCATCGGCAGCTGTGGCTAGAGGAGAGGTATATGTTGGTTGGGCAATGGAGAAAATGCAGAGATGGAGACAGTCGGCCAACGCTCACCATATTACCAAGATTTGATGGGCCTAGAAAGTTATTCGAAATCACCACTGCCACCAGATCCACACCTTATGGGTTCAAGGGTGGCAATCGACACACTGTTAAGCTAAGAGAGGGGCATTGCACTTGCCAGAAATGGCAGACTTACAGGATTCCATGCTCACATGCTTGCGCAGCAGCTGCTTTCATACACATGGACAGTACATCTCTTATGGGGTCGTGGTATAGTTGGCAGAAGCAGCTCAATGTTTACGGTCGACTCTTTGTCCCATTCGGGGATCAGCACTCGTGGCCTCAATCAGACTTTCCCATCATTCTTCCTGACCCATCTCGTGTGCGAGGAAAGGGAAGACCGAGATCAACCCGTATTCGTAATGAGATGGATTTGAGGAGCCCAAGAAAAAGACTAGATGTACTAGGTGTGCGCAAGAGGGTCATAACAAGAGGAGATGTCCTAGTAGTAGTTCTACTTAGTGTTTGTTGTGTTGTACTATTCGATTACATTTGTACTTGAATTCGTGTTATTCGTAGAATATTAATGCAATATTTCTTATGTTTTAAAAAATTGCATATTCTTTTCTAAGATACAAGCTTTTGATGTGGTTGAATCTCTGTTATTTAATATTCAGTTACGCATGGATCCCGGTCCACCCCCTGGTTCCATACTTAGACATCAGCGTAGTCATAGATCTACGTCTATTTGGGATGGGAATGAGTATCAGGTGCTACACTGTCGCCGCTTTGAGGCTAGCGTACGACTGGCGGGCATGTTCGATACGATGAGAGGATGCGCCCATACTTAGAGGCCTCTGGTTTCATTGGGTTGGCCAGTCTAGAGTTCATCTCTTTGGACTGGCATCTGATCACTGCTCTGGTAGAGAGATGGCGTCGAGAGACCCATACTTTTCACATGCCGACAGGAGAGACCACTGTTACACTGGAGGACGTTGCTGTCCTTACTGGGCTACCCATAGACGGACTGCCGGTTACGGGTACGACACATAGAGATTGGGGAGCATTGTGTGATGATCTACTTGGAGCTAGGCCGGCTGATCTTGGACATCATAGCCGGATCAAGCTCAGTTGGCTGGGTGCTACTTTTGGTCAGTTAGCTGAGCATGCAGATGAGGTGACAGTGATGAGGCACACCCGTGCGTACATACTTATGCTGTTGGGTGGGACCATTTTCGTTGATCGATCGGGGAACCAGGTCCATCTTATGTTCTTGCCGCTACTTCAGGATTTTGCTCAGGCTGGACAGTACAGCTGGGGTTCCGCCTGTCTGGCATGGTTGTACAGGCAGCTGTGTCTGGCGTGTGATGCTGGGGACAGTGGTATTGCCGGGGCGCTGGTCGTCCTGCAGGTTTGGGCGTGGGAGAGATTTCCTTACATAGCTCCCATCCGTCGACGTGCCCATCATGCTGGTCCACTTCCTTTACTTCCTCTTGCCCATCGTTGGCATGTCGAGTTCGACGTGACCGGGCACTCCACGCATGTCCTCACTCACTACAGAGAGGCATTCGACAGACAGACACAGCATCAGGTGAGTGTCGTTTTTTTGTATGTTGCATTGGTTTCATTTCACAAACATTTTGTGTCTAACTTTTAGTCTTCGTTGTTTCAGATTGTCTGGCAGCCCTACACGGATGAGGTGTTACGGTCTCTTCATCCGGCTTGTTTGGTTGGTCTGCATATTGCACGAGCTCGGGTGCCTCTTATATGCTTTCATATAGTGGAGTGGCATCTCCCGGATCGTGTGATGCGGCAGTTTGGCGCGAGACAGTTTCCACCGGATGATCCTAGGACAGACGGGGATGATGCACGGGCTGATCTCCACAGCATTGACTTGAGAGGCTGCACGGATTGGAACTGGGCGACTCACCATTCAGAGTACATTGCCCTGTGGAACCTGCGCGCTGAGAGAGTTGTCGATCTAAACATGGATGATCCTGGTCCTGCGTACGAAGAGTGGTATGGCCGTAACACGAGGAGATACATTGGCCGTACGGGAGCTCTATTGGGATACATGGTGAGTAATTCCGACTTTACTTGTTTTATTTTAGTATTATAACATATCATTTTGTTATATTCATGTTTTCAATTGTGGTATAGGGGGAGACCACAAATGAGGTCATCGGCATGCTAGATGCGATGCGTGTCGATGATGCTCTCACTAGTCTACGGGAGATGAGAGATGAGTACAACAACACGTACTACGTCCTTCCACGGCCAAGACATGTCCCAGTAGCTGCCCCAGATGAAGAAGATGCTGATGCCGCTGCGGATCAGGGTAGGAGACAAGGGCGTGGTCGTCGTCCTCGTGGTCGAGGTAGAGGAAGAGGACGTGCACGTGCACGTGGTGAAGCTCCTGAGGCAGTAGATCATCAGGAGGCGTTCGACATCGCTGGTAGCATGACCCTATCTCAGATCGTTGATCCTACGCAGCAGGTCGACACTACTGGATTTGCATATTTTGGGAGCAGCTCAGGCTATCAGGGTGCATCATCCTCCGGTGCTGGGACGAGCTACGACATTACGACACCGGCTACAGCCCTAGCTTTAGCATCCACTTCCACTCCAGGAGCACCACTTAGAGATAGAGATTCCCGAGATTGTCATGATGTAGGGGATCTAAGTGGTCGTGACCTTGATCCTACTCTTGCATCAGCAGTTGAGGATCCTACACCTAGAGTGACTAGGACGTATGTACGACGTAGTAGACGTCGATGATGTAGGTTGTTACATTATGTAAACAACTTGATTTTGAGATTGTATTACTTTCTATCTTATAAACTATTACATTTGGTTCACATTTTGATTTCTTATGTTTCTGTGACGTTACAAATGATTTGAATTTGTTCTGAGCACCGTGAATGTGGGAGAGATGTTCATATGTACAGGTTGTTTGTTATGAATTTGTGGTGTTACAGCCCTTGGAAGATGTTGCAAGTGGATGTGTTGTTGAATTGTGGTGTTCCAACACTTAAAAAATTGCCTAAGTGCTGTGAACAGGTGAAATCGTCTCTTGAAGAGACGATTTCATACTTATTTCAGTAGAAATCGTCTCTTGAAGAGACGATTTCATGTGTGATAGGACGCGGCTTAAATGACAAGGGAGATGTCGTCTGTTCTAAAGACGATTTCTGGAAATCGTCGCTTCAGAAGACGACTTCTCCATTGCTCGATTCCAGCCAAATCAGCGCCAACGTGGCGCGGAGAAAAGAAGAAATCGTCTCTTCAAGAGACGATTTCTACTTTGATAATTAATGAAATCGTCTCTTGAAGAGACGATTTCACCCGGAAACGTTAATTCAGTAATTAGTTTGGGGAAGATGTTAATATAAGCACACTTATCTTCCAACTGTGTTATTTCAGAATTTTTTTCGCACTTTTATAACACGGTTAGTCAGTCCATAACCGTGTTATAAAACTTTTTTTTTAAAAAACCGTGTTAAAAGCTTCCGAGGTATACGACCGTGTTGTAAAGTTAAAAAGAATATACGACCGCAATATATAACACCCTCCATAACCGTGTTATATATAGGAAAACAACCGTGTTATAAAACGTTTTTTCTACTAGTGAGTCATGCCTTTACTTTTCAAAGCTTCCGAGGTTCTGGAAGCTGTAGCAGACACCAACATTCTGCATATTCTCAAATCACCTTGTTCAGTAACAAAATCTGAAGCGAAATGATATAGTCCAAAAGGTATTGCCATAACATTTCAGACTTCAAGAGGTAATTAGGTCCATGGTAAAAGTACCTGCACTTTCTTTTAGATTTTATTAGTACTTTTAAGATTTTGAAATCATAACCTGGTAGCCATATCATTTCAGACTAGAAGAGATTTGTAGTTTCAGTAATGAAAACAACCTTGACAGGGGATATGAAAATTGAGGCTGAATTACCTTTGAACAATTTATTAAATGCGCAATAATAATCAAATGTAAAAACACGAATATTGACGCCCAATCCGTTTACGATTTTCATGATTGTCTGGTTACTGTCATGCAACAATTTTAATGGTTGTGGAGTAACGCTCAGAAATATTCACTTACCCAGTAACAACAAGCAGACAATGCGCATGTACGTTTGTTTATTAGGATGCCAACCATGTAAGAGCAGCAAGAAAAGGCATAAATTTTTATTGCACAACTTCTGCTGGAAAGAAATCATATCAGCTGCTCACTAGAAATCAGAATCAGAAGCAACACCCCTGACTTAGTTTATATGGATAGTATAATTTTGAAAGAAAAAGAACATATAGCAGCTGATTTGAGTAAAAACTGGGCAAAATTCAGTAGTAACAGGAGCATATTATGTACCTCTGTTCCAAAATTTAAAACAGCCATCAAATAATGGGAGACTGCATGTTCTTCAGTATTGAACAGTTACTAAAAGGCAGCGCAGAAAAAAGCACAATACTCATAAGAAAGTTTGAGTAACAAGCAGTATTAGTGAGAAATCGAAGCAGATTTTAGCCCATGGGATCGACCACAGCTGGAAGCTTAGTTCCTTTATGGGAGATGAAAAAAAAACAGAATTTAAAAGTTTATATGGTTCCGCTTTGTTTAACCGTTAGTAAAATAAGTAAGGTTTCATAGATTTTCCCAAGCCAAGCTGAATCAAATAAAGCATGTTGCAGTATGTAATCAGAAGAGAGAATTATATTTTAAACGAATTACGGATCTTATCCAGAAGAAATGTTGAAACAAATTTTACAATGACATCAAGTAAAGAACAGCCAGGTTTAACCCATCAGGAACTCTCGGCTTAACAGCTGAACAAAATATAGTAAAACTGTCGCTATTTAGCGAAGACTAAGAAAACATAAAAACAGATTTTTTTTTTTTACAAAACTGCTCGTGAAATGGAACAATGAAGCAGCACTTCATAGTAGCAACGAAAACAGATGACGCATGAGTATTACTTTGCAATGTTTAGAACTTGTGTGAAAAGTGGCATCACTTAATTGTGATCAGGTGCAAATTTCTTACCATAATCCGAAGACTGACTACCTAAGTAGTATTCTTATCGCACAAGAATCCAACAGCCTATATTCCAAGCGCAGAACCTTATCACGAGCAGGTTTGATTATGTCGAAATTGTAGCATAAGAGGTGAAAGACTGAAACTAATTTCAGTATTTTACACGAAACCTGAAACAAAATGATATGGTTTTGGAAGCATTGCTAAAAACTTTCCAAACTTAAAATAGGAGTAGAAACGACTATAAATCCAAGAGCTTAAAGACTGTTTGAAACTTAAGCGTTGTTTGAGCAACAGGAAA
Organism: Limonium bicolor; assembly: GCA_023374045.1. Classification (NCBI taxonomy): domain Eukaryota; kingdom Viridiplantae; phylum Streptophyta; class Magnoliopsida; order Caryophyllales; family Plumbaginaceae; genus Limonium; species Limonium bicolor. Next base: position 205,802,499 of record CM041777.1, on the reverse strand, counting down.
CGGAAGCAATTACAGCTCATAATAGCACAATTTTATCTCACAGATTAAGCTGGGGCTTCAACATTATTCAAGAAATAAGCAGAAGCAACAAACTATTTCGTAATGTATCATATCACTTGTCTATAACAGTAGTGGATAATGGTAAACAAAGCTAGGAAAGTTAGGTACGACCATGATCACATCGGAGCCTTTTAAAATACATTCTAATCAGAAAATGAGGGCGGGGCATTGACCAAGGTCCTACCGCTGAAACAAGGTCTTTGGCCAAAAAAAACATATATTAACCACGGAACTATGACAAAAAATACGAACACCAAAATTTCAACCAGAAACAGTAATTCGGAACTTAACTTATCTACATATATTAATCTGATCTACATAATATCCATGACAGTTACCAATGAATTCAAGAGGCAGCACACGAAAAAAAGTCCAAAATAACATGTTTCTGCAAAAATATTCCTCTTATTAACCTCAATCTGAAACTAATTCCTAAAATAACACTCCGGGAGAAATCGTCACTTCAAAAGACGATTTCATTAATTGTAGAAGCTGAAATCGTCTCTTCAAAAGACGTTCACTTATTTCTGAGAAACTGAGAAATCGTCTTTTCAAAATACGACTTTAGAAATCGTCTTTTGAAAAGACGATTTCTCTCTGAGTAAACTGAACCATCGCAACGTTTCAACACTTAGAATTTTTTTAAGTATTGGGTAATAGGTGAAATCGTCTTTTCAAAAGACGATTTCAATTTCAACAATTTGTGAAATCGTCTTTTGAAGAGAAGATTTCTCCCGGGAGTGTTATTTTAGGAATTAGTTTTGATTGGAGGTTAATATGAGTAATATTTTTGTTGTACAGTGTTATTTCAGAATTTTTTTCGGCAGCACACAGCCTAAAAATTCAGAATTAAACTTATCTACATATATTAATCAGCGATAGCACAAATCAGAGGTGAAATTAATCCAAACTCAGCCATTTTATTCATACTTGTCCCCTGTTTCAGATTAAGTTTTCAGAATCTAACCTCTTCCTACGGAGGTTTGTATGAACCTGGTGTGCAGACGAAGACGGCCTCCAGACGATGTTGGCTCCGTTCGACAATGGTTCTTTGACAGATAGAATCTCTTCCTTAATATCGAAGGTAAACCTAGAGCCAGTGAAGATTTTCCCCGAGATTAATCATGCTTGCAACAAATTGCGGCTACTGCTTCGAATTTTTGGATCAAAAACTTGCACTGCTATCCATAGATGGATCATCGTTCTTTCATTTCTCTCTTTGAAAATTAGGCCTGGTGAATACATCAGTTTCTGGACAACATTGAATTCCGGGTGATATCAACTTCCGGGGGCATCAACTCATGGATCAGCCTTGCTCGTGTAGTCAATAGTAAAAAGTGAAATTTCAGCTTTCATCACCTAGTTTGAGAGGAGTATAAATTACTGAAATAAACATAACAAATTGACAATGCATGAATAAATGCAAGATCAAGAACTTTTAGAGCATTAATTGGTAAGCAAAAGGAGTTAGAGATTTCATAGCCTCGAGAGAACTTTTCTGCTGAGTTTGGATTGTAGTCTCAACATCGGACTCCTACTGCCTCGGGCTGAGCTAAGACGTTGCCCGGGTTTGAACTAAATTAAATACGCCGCCCAGGGCAGAGTCATCGCCCGGGGGGCTAAGCACTTGGATCAAATTCGGTGAAGATTTTCTTGAATTCTGCAAACTTCAGAGCAGATTGTTTAAGCTGTAACAGCTGCAAAGAGTAACAATTTTCAGCACACGTCGCGAAATAAGTAATAGTATTTAAATACTGCAGACTTCTGTGCTTAAACCAGTTATGATCGAGAGGTCATAGCAGTTGGGTTCTTCAGATTCAGAACAGATTATGTATACTACCGACAGAGGGTGGAAGCGAAAATAAGCTTAAAATGCTACTGAAAGCTAATAGAAGGGAGAAACCAGATAACTACATACCTTGCTCTGCACAACATTAGGCATCAGCACAAACAAAAAGGAAAATGAAGTATTTATTCAAAAGTTTAAAGCGTTGTGACAGACTGTTGCGGAAGCGACTGAGTAAGAGAGTAAATTATTGTACTAGAAAATCACTCCGTACAGGAAAATTCCCAGGTCGTGGTGGGGTCACAATGGTCCCGCTTAAGTACCACTTCCTGAGACAGAATTTCCTGACTGTAATTTCTTAGCACAATAAAGCACTACAAAATTACCCACCAAAAGCTGCTAAATAAAGCTATAAAAGGGACACCGGAATTTTACGAGGTTCAGCCAATATTGCCTACTTCCTCGGACACTACCAGAACTCTCTTATTTATACTTGGAGAGATATAGAGAGAAGAGATTACAATTTAGCATACATAAGAAGTTGCTAATTGTTGGGATGAGATAAGAAGTGAGGTGAGCACTTCCTTTTATAACAAAGGAAGTGCCCCCTTGTTTTGCCCACACCGATGTGGGATGAAGCAACTTCTCACAATTCTCCACCTTGGTTTATCCCACTAACCAAAATAAACTCTCTTATAAACCTACTTGGTAGTGTCTACAATTGCGCCTAGGCGCCATTTTCAATATGCAGGATGTTGGTCAAGTCCAAGCAATGTTTGAACTTGACTGCGGTCACCACCTTGGTCATCATGTCTGCAGGATTCTCAGTCGTCCGGATTTTCTGAACAAGAATATCCCCTTCTTCGAGTATCTCCCGCACAAAGTGATAGCGAACATCAATATGCTTCGTCCTTGCATGATAGACTTGATTCTTTGCTAAATGAATAGCACTTTGACTGTCACAGTGCACCGTGATGTGCCTTTGATCAACTCCCAAGTCTTTAAGCAACCCATGAAGCCAAATACCTTCCTTCACAGCCTCTGTTAGAGCCATGTACTCCGCCTCAGTCGTAGACAAAGCAACTGTAGACTGCAAGGTAGATTTCCAACTTACTGGTGCCTTGGCTAAAGTAAACAAGTAACCAGTAGTAGATCGTCGCTTATCCATATCACCAGCATAGTCGGAATCACAATATCCAACCACATTTGGACCACCTATAACATCCTTCTCAAATAGCAGACCAATATCCACAGTACCTTGAATATATCGTAAAATCCATTTCACAGCTTGCCAATGATCTCTGCCAGGATCATGCATATATCTGCTCACAACTCCAACTGCTTGTGAAATGTCGGGCCTTGTACACACCATGGCATACATTAAGCTACCAACTGCTTCTGCATATGGGACTCTAGCCATATAGTCTCTATCTTCTTTAGTCTTTGGAGATAATTGGGCACTAAGCTTCAAATGAGGAGCAAGCGGGGTACTCACAGGTTTTGTATTGTCGTTAATACCAAAACGTTGTAGCACCTTCTTCAGATATTGCTCCTGGGACAAACAAAGCTTGCCATTCCTTCTGTCTCTGCTAATCTCCATCCCGAGAATCTTCTTGGCTTCGCCCAAGTCTTTCATCTCAAACTCTTGAGCTAACTGAGCCTTCAATCTATCAATCTCTGACTGATTCTTTGAAGCTATTAGCATGTCATCAACGTACAAGAGTAGGTAGATGTAAGACCCATCATGTAGCTTGCGCAAATACACACAGTGATCATATTTGCTTCTCGTGTACCTTTGCCCTCTCATAAACAAATCAAATCGTTTATACCATTGCCTTGGAGACTGCTTCAGCTCGTACAATGATTTGTTCAACCTACAAACCCAATCTTCTTTACCACGAACCTTAAATCCTTCTGGTTGAGTCATATAGATCTCTTCCTCCAGATCGCCATGTAAGAACGCGGTCTTCACATCAAGTTGGGCTAATTCCAAATTCAGCTCAGCTACTAACGCCAACAGAATTCTGATGGAGGAATGTTTCACTACTGGAGAAAATACCTCATGGTAATCAATTCCCTCCTTCTGTGCGTACCCTTTGGCCACCAACCTAGCCTTGTAGCGGACACTGTTTTCACCTGAAGTTCCTTCTTTCTTTGCAAACACCCATTTGCAACCAATTGCCTTCTTGCCCTTTGGTAGTTGTGCCAACTTCCACGTGTTGTTCTTGTGAAGAGAATTCATCTCTTCTTCCATGGCACCTTTCCACTCCTTACTTTCCGAGTTTTGATTTGCTTCTTGGAAAGTCGGTGGTACCCCTTCATCTACAACTGGAAGCGCATAAGCCACCATATCCGCATAACGAGCAGGTTTGCGGATCTCTCTTCTGGGTCTTTCATCTGCAATCGGATCTGATGCTGTTGGAGCTTCCTCATTTGACTCATCTACTCCTTGGGAGTCACTACCATCTCCAACTGTTGGGTTTACAAATATCTCCTTCTCGAACTCCACCTGCTTTGGTGCTTTCTCCACCTGCTTCTGAGTTCCCTCTGTCTGGATGGAGTCTACTGTCACCCTCTGCCACAACGCAGATTCATCAAAGGTAACATCTCTGCTAATGATTGTCTTCTTTGCTTCTAGACACCACAACCGGTATCCCTTTACCCCAGACGCAATCCCCATAAATAGAGCCTTCTTTGCCCTTGGGTCTAATTTTGATTCCTTCACATGGTAGTAAGCCACAGAACCAAACACTCGCAAAGAACTATAATCAGTACCTGGTTTTCCAGACCATGCCTCAAGCGGTGTCTTTCCACCAATAGCCGACGACGGTAACCGGTTCACAATATGGCTGCAATATGTTACCGCCTCTGCCCAAAATTGTCTGCCCAGCCCAGCATTTGACAACATGCACCGAACCTTCTCCAGCAATGTTCGGTTCATTCGCTCTGCCACTCCATTCTGCTGCGGTGTTTCCCTGACTGTGAAGTGTCGGACAATTCCAGCGTCTTTGCAAACCTTCAAGAATGGATCACTCTTGTACTCTCCCCCATTATCTGTCCGGAGATACTTGATCCTTCGACCTGTTTGCATCTCAACCGTCTTCTTCCATGTTAGGAAGATCCCCATCACTTCATCCTTAGTCTTCATGGCATACACCCAAACCCTTCGAGAGAAATCATCTACGAAGGTCACATAGTAGCGGTTCCCACCCAAGGAAGGTGTCTTGGCGGGTCCCCAAACGTCAGAATGGACATAATCCAAAATACCCTTCGTATTATGGATGGCAGTGCCAAACTTCAATCTCTTTTGCTTCCCGAGAACGCAATGCTCACAAAAGTTTAACTTGCACGCCTTCACGCCTTTCAGCAATCCCTGCTTTGCAAGAATCTGTAAGGATTTCTCTCCGGCATGCCCCAGTCGCATGTGCCACAACTGAGAGTCACTGTTCTCCTTGGGAGCCAACACAACTGCTGCTGTTCCTACTACTGTACTCCCCTCGTAGTAATACAGATTGCTCCTTCTGGTGCCTTTTATCACCGTCAGTGCTCCGGAAACGACCTTTAGAACTCCATCTTTAGCGGCCCATGAGAATCCTTTCGACTCCAATTGTCCCAGAGAAATGAGATTTTTGGTCAAGTTTGGAACATGCCAAACTTCTCTTAAAACTCTGGTTGATCCTTCATGGTTCTTCAACTTGATTGAGCCTATACCAATTGTTTTGCATGGGCTATTGTCTCCCATCAAAACGGTTCCACCCTTTAGTTCTTTGTAATCAAAGAACCAATCTCGAATGGGTGACATATGGTAGGTTGCTCCTGAATCCAGAATCCACTCATCCTGGTTAATTTTTGAAGTCGATGCCACCAATGATAGTCCTGATCCTTCGCTGTCGTATTTAGCTACACATGCGTCTTGAACAGCCTTGCCTTTCTTCTGTTTTGGACAGTCCTTCGTCCAATGTCCCTTTTCTCGACAAAGGGCGCATTCATCTTTGCCGAGCTTGGTTTTCGGTTTTGACCATCCTTTCTTCCCCTTTTTCTGAGCGGAGGAACGATCTCTCACCACTAATGCTTCTGCTGCTTCATCAGTACCAGCCCTCTTTTCTTTTCTTCTCAATTCATGGCTGTACAGTGCTGCAGTGACATCCTTCAGAGAGATATCGTCCTTCCCATGGAGTAGAGTTGTTTCCAGAAACTCATACTCATCAGGAAGAGATCCCAGCAACATTAAGGCCAAATCTTCATCTTCGAATTTCACATCCAAGTTTACCAAATCAGCTACTAGTTGATTGAAACTGGTGATGTGGTTATTCATTGTGGTCCCCGAAACATATGAAAAGCGGAATAGCCTTTTCTTCATAAAAAGCTTATTCTGACTGCTCTTCTTCATGAATTTTTCCTCCAGTGCCTTCCACAATTTACTTGCAGATTTTTCTTTAGAGAACGCATATTTTTGTTCTCTCGACAGGCAGGAGCGAATTGTACCACAAGCTGCTCGATTCATGGCCTCCCATTCTTTCTCTTGAATGTCTTCCGGTCTTGTCTCTTCAATGGCGATGTCAAGACCTTGCTGAAAGAGAGCGTCTTGGACTTCGCATTGCCACATGCCGAAATGGCCCGTACCATCAAATGTCTCCACCGAAAACTTACCATTAGTCATCACCCTTCTTGTCCAAATCGATGACGAGGAAGTTGATGATGCTGTCTCCGGGGTCTTTAATTTGTCTTCTGCCATTTCTGCTCCAATTTTTATTTAGCAGCGCTACGACGTATCAACTGAACAAAGGAACGCTTTTCTGATGTGGAAGATCAGCCTAGCTGCAACCACAGAGCATACTAAGACAGAACCTTGGCTCTGATACCACTTGTTGCGGAAGCGACTGGGTAAGAGAGTAAATTATTGTACTAGAAAATCACTCCGTACAGGAAAATTCCCAGGTCGTGGTGGGGTCACAATGGTCCCGCTTAAGTACCACTTCCTTAGACAGAATTTCCTGACTGTAATTTCTTAGCACAATAAAGCACTACAAAATTACCCACCAAAAGCTGCTAAATAAAGCTATAAAAGGGACACCGGAATTTTACGAGGTTCAGCCAATATTGCCTACTTCCTCGGACACTACCAGAACTCTCTTATTTATACTTGGAGAGATATAGAGAGAAGAGATTACAATTTAGCATACATAAGAAGTTGCTAATTGTTGGGATGAGATAAGAAGTGAGGTGAGCAATTCCGTTTATAACAAAGGAAGTGCCCCCTTGTTTTGCCCACACCGATGTGGGATGAAGCAACTTCTCACACAGACATCATTAATAAACAAATGTGATTTGAGCTTGCATACTGCTGCACTCTGAGCTTGCATATATGATCAAAGTTCACAAAATTAAGGTTAAATGAAAAAAGATAGAAAACTAAAGCAAACATTTGAGGCAGCTTGTCTAAGCTGTAACAGTCACAAGATTTTGCAATTTTTAGTAAAGAAGAACAATATATATAGTGAACCAAGTAATAGTGCAAAACAGTGTAAACATTCTTCTAGATGGAAATGCGATCTTACATGTAAAATTACTCAGTTTTGGGGGATACCTCTTCTTCTAAAACATTATGTACCATGTACTCAGTTTTACCTTTTAATAAAGCTACTTAATTATCAAAAAAAAAACATGTAAAATTACTCATATGGTACTTTACTAGTGTGGCTAGTATTTTTTATGCAGTGAAACAGAAGCGATTTTAGCATATTGCTATAAAAAGCCTAACTTTCCATCTATTTTAAAACTTAATCAGAATAAAACTTAGCAAAGCTGCTGACAAAAAGTGGCTTGAGCTCAAGAGACATAGGGGTAATTATAACACAAGTATTTATTGATGAACTACTCTATCTAGTTTTACCAAACGGTTACAATGCAAGTTTTAGAGACTTTCATATCGCACAACCTAAGACAGTAAGTGCTGGAAAAGGGCCAAGGCATAATATGGTAAAAGAGACTTAATATACCATAAACAATCAAAAGATTAGTAAGAACAAGACATAATGGAGCAAGTGAAACGGAAAGTGAATTGTAATTGTAAAACGGATTTCAAAGTATTGTAACAGATTGTGAACAGATTTTAGCGAATATTATTGTCAATGTGCGGCTCAAAGATGACCGCGGTCTCAGGCTTGTAGTTTCGTGTCATTAACTATCGTAGTTGTTGCCCATCTGAATAAATAGCTTAACTCACAAATTAAAGATCAGCTTTGATCACACTCATACTAATTCCTAAATAAAGAAGAAAACTGAGACATGAAGCGTCCAATACTGCTGTTGAACTACCCATTAGTGTTGATAAGGCTCGCACGAAATAAGTATTTTGGTGAAAATTGAAGTAAATTGAAACATTGTATAAGTGCTTTGGCTGTTGAAGTATAGTTTCAGTATACAGAATGGTATGGCTAGAAGGTGAAGAATTGCGGAAATCAGTTTAATCAATGTCATAGCGATAATGCTTAAAATTTGAAGGAAAAAGTAGCAGCTGAATTGGATGGAAATTGATATATTTAGCAGTAACTGGGGTATATAATATACTATTTTCCTTGCATCTAGCATAACCATCAAACAGTGGGTGATTGTATGACTTCAGTAGCGAAATTCTTCTAAAAGATAGTATAGTGAATATTTTAGTTCCATCAACTCATAACAGAAACATAATGCTGAAGCTATATGAGTATTTTCTGACCAGGTTATCCAACCCTTAAATATACTAATTGAAGCACAAAAAGGAGATGCAATCTTGTTCGTAAAATAGTTCTAGTGACGCTCAATTAATTTATCAGTCAAACAGTGCATACTTAACATTCCTAACATATCATGAACAGTGTAATTTAGTTTATGACTGCTAGGGCCAATAAATATCTTTCCATGGTTGATAAGCTACTGCAATAAATCC
>CM041777.1:205744942-205793222 GCA_023374045.1 Limonium bicolor | reverse complement strand
TTCATTGCCACGGGGAAACTAAACCAGAGGGTGATCAGAGAGGGAAAATGGCGAGGAAAGTGGTTTTGGAGGAGATAGATCTAATTCATGGAGTGCAAAGAGAGTAATGGACGCAGAAGGTATATCAGATTCTACGTTTGCTTTTTCGGATGTGATCTGAGTGGGAAAGGAAATTTTGTAAAAGGAAATTTTGCTAAAGGAAATGATCGCTCGGAGTGTGCTAGTGTCCAAACAGTACTACCAGATGGATTTTCCCGTTAGAGATTGGCCGGACAAGATAAAAGGTAATTTTGGGTCTAGTTACCTTTTTGTTATTATCGACAATTTGTTCGGATCCATGGAAAAAAATTCCGAAATAACACATTAGGAACATAATTGTTCCCATATTAACGTCTTCCCCAAACTAATTACTGAATTAACGTTCCCGGGTGAAATCGTCTCTTCAAGAGACGATTTCATTAATTATCAAACTAGAAATCGTCTCTTGAAGAGACGATTTCTTCTTTACTCCGCGCCACGTTGGCGCTGACTCATCGGGACCGGGGGAGGGTGAAATCGTCTGCTTAAGAGACGATTTCGTGAAATCGTCTTTTAAACAGACGATTTCATCCTTTATATGATGCACGCGAGAAAACGCGAGTTACAAATTCAAATTTTACTAATGAAATCGTCGTTTGCAAGGACGATTTCTCTATTAAGGGAGAAATCGTCTTTATAAAAGACGATTTCACGGGTTATAAACTACTTCCGCGATTTTTCCCTTCCCTTCCTCGTTCATTCCTTATTTCCCTCTGTCAATTACCGAGAGCAGCAGCCGAGTTCTCCCAGTGCCGCCCCACTTCCGTCCTGCTACTGCCGGACACCGCCTCCGACGCCCTCACCAGCCACCGTCACCGGCGACGAGCTCCACCTCCGACCACCTGCAACAAATACTAGTTGTTTAGGTAATTTTCTAACCCTAAATTAGTTAGAAAGTGTTAGAAAATTAGGGGTTGTTAGAAAATTAGGGATTGTGAGAGTGGGACTTGATTATGTGTGTTTATGTGTTAAATTGCAGTGGTAACTAATTATTTGCTAAATTGAAGTGATAATTTGTTGTTGGTTTGTGAAATTATAGTCAAAATGAATTGTTTGTGTAATTTGGTAATATTGGGATGTAGTAAAATTTGGGGAATTTTGGATATATGTGAAATTGAAAACACAATTAATTGTTTGAAGTGTTTAAATAATTATATGCAATTGATATGGTTGAATTGTAGAATTAGTTGTTGAATGGTAGTGTTTAAACAACATTATAGTTTTTGTTTATTTTTTTCGGCTTTGTTTGTTTCCAATCAGCCAAATGGTGGAACGGTTGATTAAATTTGTGAATTACGAATGGTGTATGCAATTAGGTGGATATGTCCGACGTTATCCGGTTCTTATGTCATATTAGTGGCAAGATTGTTTATGGGCCAAACGGAGCTGATTACGAGGGTGGGAAGAAGAAGCTCCTCACGATTAGTGGTGACACCAATTATGAGCAGCTTATTGCTGAGATTGGTAGTCGTTTCGGTATCGACTTGTGCACCCATGAAGTGACGGTGTCACAAAGGATGGGTAAGACAAAGAATGACGGAACCACAAAGTGGACAGTGATACCCATCGATGATGATGGGGATCTGAAAAGTGCCATGTTCTATTGTCAACATGATGGGGCACAAGATATATTCTATGAATTGTACGCTGAAGTACATGAAAACGACAACCACAAACACTTCTCATTTCCTCATCTTATCAACACCAAGCTCCTCCAAGCTTCACACCACCTGAAAACCTAATCCCTTTGCCTTCTTCATATCCCATACATCAAACACAAAACATCACAAACACTTCTCTTATACTTAATGCTCCTCAGATGAAACCTACTTACATACACAAGAACATTCATCATACCCAACACCCGTTGTAGATCCTCTCGAACATGATGGTGGTGATGAACTTGGACACTTTGATGATGACGGCGACTTGCGGGAAGACTTCAAGGAGGACGAGATGGAAGGGTTTGGACACATTGATGATGATGATGATGATGAGATGATGATGATGATGATGGTGATGACAATGATGGTGCCGATGATTCCACACCGACTAATGTGGCTGCTGCTTTGGTCACTACCACCGCCGGGGAGGGCGATGCTTCTCTAGTCCATCCATACCCATTCTACAACGCCGGTGGTGGTAGTGGTATTATGAGGTGGGAAGAGGAACAAGAACTGGAACTGGGAGATTGGAGCTACAGCGATGAGTTCAAGAAGGGTATGCTGTTCCGGAGCAAAGAGGCGCTAATACATGCTGTGAAGAGGCACCACATTATTCATCATCGGTCGTTTGTGGTGAACCGGTCAACCACAAAGTTGTGGGACATCTACTGCTCATCTGAAAACGAGTGTGGATGGAGATTGCGCGGTGTGGTAACAAAGAAGCACCCTAGTTTCTTTATGATCACCATTGCTAAAGGCCCGCACACCTGTCTGAACTCGATCTTGAGTCAAGAGCATCCACATCTTGACCTAAGATTCATGGCATGCATATTCACCAAGTATGTCAAAGAGAATCCTTACATCAGAGTTGGTGACCTTCAGACAGTGATAGCTGATCAGTTCCAGCATTCTGTCAAGAGGAAGAATGTTTGGGCGGCAAAGGTGAGAGCTATTGAGATGGTGTATGGTGATTGGGATGATTCTTACAGCACGTTACCACACTTGTTACGGGCAATTCAGCATACAAACCCTGGCACGAAGGTTGAAATTGATTGGCACGACACTGATCCCGGGTACGGTATCATGAGGGTTTTCTGGGCGTTCGGTCCATGCATTGATGCATTCAGACATTGCAGACCCGTGATATGTATTGATGGTACTTTCTTGTACGGAAAGTACAAGCATAAACTCCTGATTGCATGTGCAAGTGACGCGACAAACACATAGTGCCACTTGCATTTGCGCTTGTTGATGAGGAGTCATACGCATCGTGGTCATGGTTTCTCTCTTGTCTCAGGGTCCATGTTATATCTGCCCGCGAGGATAGTTCTCCGATGTGCTTGATTTCCGATCGTCACGCTGGTATACTTGCAGCTGTAGAGCGATCAAACGGGGTGTGGAAACCCCTAGTGTGCACTGGAGGTATTGTGTTCGCCACATTGTCAGCAACTTCAACAAAGTGGAGAGAAGTGCAGGGATGAAGAAGATGGCCTCCAGAGCAGCTTGCGCATCACAGCCCCGTAAGTTTGATATATGCATGGCAGAGTTGTGCAGAGTGCTAGTGCCAGCCCCTGATTTCTTTGACACTATACCGAAGGAGCAGTGGACATTCGCACATGATGGTGGGCACCGATTCGGCATGATGACTACGAATTTGAGTGAGAGTTACAATGCAGTTTTGCTAGGTGCTAGAAACTTACCTATTGCTGCTTTGGTAGAGAAGACGTTTTATAATTGTGTGAAGTACTTCGACACACGAAGGGGTCAAGCATCGGCAGCTGTGGCTAGAGGAGATGTATATGTTGGTTGGGCGATGGAGAAAATGCAGAGATGGAGACAGTCGGCCAACGCTCACCATATTACCAGGTTTGATGGGCCTAGAAAATTATTCGAAATCACCACTGCCACCAGATCCACACCTTATGGGTTCAAGGGTGGCAATCGACACACTGTTAAGCTAAGAGAGGGGCATTGTACTTGCCAGAAATGGCAGACTTACAGGATTCCATGCTCACACGCTTGTGCAGCAGCTGCATTCATACACATGGACAGTACATCTCTTATGGGGTCGTGGTACAGTTGGCAGAAACAGCTCAATGTGTACGGTCGACTCTTTGTCCCATTCGGGGATCAGCACTCGTGGCCTCCATCAGACTTTCCCATCATTCTTCCTGACCCATCTCGTGTGCGAGGAAAGGGAAGACCAAGATCAACCCGTATTCGTAATGAGATGGATTTGAAGGAGCCAAAGAAAAAGACTAGATGTAGTAGGTGTGCGCAAGAGGGTCATAACAAGAGGAAATGTCCTAGTAGTAGTTCTACTTAGTGTTTGTTGTGTTGTACTATTCGATTAAGTTTGTACTTGAATTTTTGTTATTCGTACAATATTAATGCAATGTTTCTTATGTTTTGAAAAATTGCATATTCTTTTCTAAGATACGAGCTTTTGATATGGTTGAATCTCTGTTATTTAATATTTAGTTACACATGGATCCCGGTCCACCCCGTGGTTCCATACTTCGACATCAGCGTAGTCATAGATCTACGTCTATCTGGGATGGGAATGAGTATCAGGTGCTACACTGTCGCCGCTTTGAGGCTAGCGTACGACGTGGCGGGCATGTTCGGTACGATGAGCGGATGCGCCCACACTTAGAGGCCTCTGGTTTCATTGGGTTGGCCAGTCTAGAGTTCATCTCCTTGGACTGGCATCTGATCACTGCTCTGGTGGAGAGATGGCGTCGAGAGACCCATACTTTTCACATGCCGACAGGAGAGACCACTGTTACACTGGAGGACGTTGCTGTCCTTACTGGGCTACCCATAGACGGACTGCCGGTTACGGGTACGACACATAGAGATTGGGGAGCATTGTGTGATGATCTACTTGGAGCTAGGCCGGCTGATCTTGGACATCATAGCAGGATCAAGCTCAGTTGGCTGGGTGCTACTTTTGGTCAGTTAGCTGAGCATGCAGATGAGGTGACAGTGATGAGGCACACCCGTGCGTACACTTATGCTGTTGGGTGGACCATTTTCGTTGATCGATCGGGGAACCAGGTCCATCTTATGTTCTTGCCGCTACTTCAGGATTTTACTCAGGCTGGACAGTATAGCTGGGGTTCCGCCTGTCTGGCATGGTTGTACAGGCAGCTGTGTCTGGCGTGTGATGCTGGGGACAGTGGTATTGCCGGAGCGCTGGTCGTCCTGCAGGTTTGGGCGTGGGAGAGATTTCCTTACATAGCTCCCATCCGTCGACGTGCCCATCATGCTGGTCCACTTCCTTTACTTCCTCTTGCCCATCGTTGGCATGTCGAGTTCGACGTGACCGGGCACGCCACGCATGTCCTCACTCACTACAGAGAGGCATTCGACAGACAGACACAGCATCAGGTGAGTGTCATTTTTTGTATGTTTGCATTGGTTTCATTTCACAAATATTTTGTGTCTAACTTTTAGTCTTCGTTGTTTCAGATTGTCTGGCAGCCCTACACGGATGAGGTGTTACGGTCTCTTCATCCGGCTTGTTTGGTTGGTCTGCATATTGCACGAGCTCGGGTGCCTCTTATATGCTTTCATATAGTGGAGTGGCATCTCCCGGATCGTGTGATGCGGCAGTTTGGTGCGAGACAGTTTCCACCGGATGATCCTAGGACAGACGGGGATGATGCACGGGTTGATCTCCACAGCATTGACTTGAGAGGCCGCACGGATTGGAACTGGGCGACTCACCATTCAGAGTACATTGCCCTGTGGAACCTGCGCGCTGAGAGAGTTGTCGATCTAAACATGGATGATCCTGGTCCTGCGTACGAAGAGTGGTACGGCCGCAACACGAGGAGATACATTGGCCGTACGGGAGCTCTATTGGGATACATGGTGAGTAATTCCGACTTTACTTGTTTTTTTTAGTATTATAACATATCATTTTGTTATATTCATGTTTTCAATTGTGGTATAGGGGGAGACCACACATGAGGTCATCGACATGCTAGGTGCGATGCGTGTCGATGATGCTCTCACTAGTCTACGGGCGATGAGAGACGAGTACAACAACACGTACTACGTCCTTCCACGGCCACAGCATGTCCCAGTAGCTGCCCCAGATGAGGAAGATGCTGATGCCGCTGCGGATCAGGGTAGGAGACAAGGGCGTGGTCGTCGTCCTCGTGGTCGAGGTAGAGGAAGAGGACGTGCACGTGGTGAAGCTCCTGAGGCAGTAGATCATCAGGAGGCGTTCGACATCGCTGGTAGTATGACCCTATCTCAGATCGTTGATCCTACGCAGCAGGTCGACACTACTGGATTTGCATATTTTGGGAGCAGCTCAGGCTATCAGGGTGCATCATCTTCCGGTGCTGGGAGGAGCTACGACATTACGACACCGGCTACAGCCCTAGCTTTAGCATCCACTTCCACTCCAGGAGCACCACTTAGAGATAGAGATTCCCGAGATTGTCATGATGTAGGGGATCTAAGTGGTCGTGACCTAGATCCTACTCTTGCATCAGCAGTTGAGGATCCTACACCTAGAGTGACTAGGACGTATGTACGACGTAGTAGACGTCGATGATGTAGGTTGTTACATTATGTAAACAACTTGATTTTGAGATTGTATTACTTTCTATCTTATAAACTATTACATTTGGTTCACATTTTGATTTCTTATGTTTCTGTGACGTTACAAATGATTTGAATTTGTTCTGAGCACAGTGAATGTGGGAGAGATGTTCATATGTACAGGTTGTTTGTGTTGAATTTGTGGTGTTACAGCCATTGGAAGATGTTGCAAGTGGATATGTTGTTGAATTGTGGTGTTCCAACACTTAAAAAATTGCCAAAGTGGTGTGAACAGGTGAAATCGTCTCTTCAAGAGACGATTTCATACTTATTTCAGTAGAAATCGTCTCTTCAAGAGACGATTTCATGTGTGATAGGGCGCGGCTTAAATGTCAAGGGAGAAATCGTCTTTTAAACCAACGATTTCAGGAAATCGTCTCTTGAACCGACGATTTTCCCTTTGCTCGGATTCCAGCCAAGTAAGCGCCAACGTGGCGCGGAGTAAAGAAGAAATCGTCTCTTCAAGAGACGATTTCTAGTTTGATAATTAATGAAATCGTCTCTTGAAGAGACGATTTCACCCGGAAACGTTAATTCAGTAATTAGTTTGGGGAAGACGTTAATATGAGAACAATTATGTTCCTAATGTGTTATTTCGGAATTTTTTTCCGGATCCATGCCCTTGACCACGTGAGTATTAATGTACTGTTAGTGCGAAGTTGCGAACCGGCTGGTGTGCTGCACTGCAATGCGGAATATGCAGGAGTGATGCCTAAATGCCGACAATAATTGAATTTGTATTATTTATGTGATGTAATCATGCGTATACTAGTTTAAATATAAAAGCTATGATCCTGCTTTTTTAAATATGAGAATTTAGTTGAAAAAAATTCCGAAATAACGCACTAGGAACATAATTGTTCCCTTATTAACATCTTCCCCAAACTAATTACTGAATTAACGTTTCCGGGTGAAATCGTCTCTTCAAGAGACGATTTCATTAATTATCCCGCGCCACGTCGGCGCTGATTTGGCTGGAATCAGAAGAAGGTTGAAATCGTCTCTTCAAGAGACATTCTTTCTCTTAACAGAATGCTGGAACTGATCAGCTATCACTGTCTGAAGGTCACCAACTCTGATGTAAGGATTCTCTTTGACATACTTGGTGAATATGCATGCCATGAATCTCAGGTCAAGATGTGGATGCTCTTGACTCAAGATCGAGTTCAGACAGGTGTGCGGGCCTTTAGCAATGGTGATCATAAAGAAACTAGGGTGCTTCTTCGTTACCGCACCACGCAATCTCCATCCACACTCGTTTTTGGATGAGCAGTAGATGTCCCACAACTTTGTGGTTGACCGGTTCACGACAAACGATCGATGATGAATAATGTGGTGCCTCTTCACAGCATGTATCAGCGCCTCTTTGCTCCGGAACAGCATACCCTTCTTGAACTCATCGCTGTAGCTCCAATCTCCCAGTTCCAGTTCTTGTTCCTCCTCCCACCTCATAATACCACTACCACCACCGGCGTTGTAGAATGGGTATGGATGGACAAGAGATTGTATTACTTTCTATCTTATAAACTATTACATTTGGTTCACATTTTGATTTCTTATGTTTCTGTGACGTTACAAATGATTTGAATTTCTTCTGAGCACAGTGAATGTGGGAGAGATGTTCATATGTACAGGTTGTTTGTTATGAATTTGTGGTGTTACAGCCATTGGAAGATGTTGCAAGTGGATGTGTTGTTGAATTCTGGTGTTCCAACACTTAAAAAATTGTCTAAGTGCTGTGAACAGGTGAAATCAAGAGACGATTTCATTAGTAAAATTAATAACTCTCGCGTTTTCTGGCGCGCGTCGGAAGAAGGTTGAAATCGTCTCTTGAAGAGACGATTTCAACCTTCTTCCGATTCCAGCCAAATCAGCGCCGACGTGGCGCGGGATAATTAATGAAATCGTCTCTTGAAGAGACGATTTCACCCGGAAACGTTAATTCAGTAATTAGTTTGGGGAAGATGTTAATAAGGGAACAATTATGTTCCTAATGTGTTATTTCGGAATTTTTTTCGAATTTAGTTTGTTTTGTCACTTGTAGCTTAATTTTAGTATTTAATAGTAATCCTTCTTAGTTTTCCTTTGTTGCCGTATTATTAGATAATTTTGAAATAATTGTATATATATATAAAGTGATAGCATGATTTTGAACATCATATTTTTAAGTTGTAAAAAAATGATTACAAAAAGAGCATATTTGTTTTTATAGTCATATTTTTAGTTGACGCGATCATTAAACATTTAAATTTTTTAGAATACACAGTTGATAAAAAAATGTATTGAATATCTTTAGTTAATAAAAATTGTTATTATGAATAAAATAAAAGTTATAGATAGTCGTCGTGTATGATAGAAGGGAAAAACTTTATTCTAACTTGATTGTTTTATGTTATAGTATGATTATGAATGGTTTGAAGAATGATTTAGATCAAACAAAATTGAATTTGGACTTAAAAGGGGAGAAAATGGTCACAGGTGACTCTCTATCCGTCCGAAACATACATTAACACATATAATTCAACTCAATAATAACACATATTATCATTTATATAAACAAACGTATATATTATATATAATTTTAATAAATACTACACAAAATTTAAATATAATATTGATCAAAACCAACCAACAACTAAGGGAATCATTAGGAGTTCTATTCCGTTTCTGAGTTAAAACCAAACAAACTTCTTGATTCGAAGGAATTCCTCTCCTTTCCTTTGTATTCTCTTTCTTGATTCCATTTTGTTTCCTTTGCTCGAAATGAACACACCCTAAAGTATAGTATGTTCATTATTTTTATGTAAATTAATCCAATTGGTGAACACCTTTCCCACTAGCTATGAATTTGATGAGTCCACAGTTGTCAACTCCATTCAGATGAAGAAACAGTATGATGTCTATATTGTAGCATAACCATACCGTGTTGAACATTTCTTACAACAGTTAGGAGGTAAGATTTTCAACCTTGACCCTATATTAGGGAACTAAATAAGATACCTTTCATATATCAGAAACATCATGAATTTTACATTTAATTAGATATAGACTTTTTGTCTTCTAACAATGTTAGACGAAGTGTTTTTTGCTTAGCATTTTGTGTAAAAATGGGTCTAAGTTATCTGATAGAAAGTGAAAAAAAAGAGAAATGACTGAGGAGCTGCTTGGTTAAAATTATAGTTTAATGCGCTACTTTGCTAGTGTAATGAAGGTATGGATTGTTGCCTTTATTTTACTATAGATATCTATTGACATTCTAAAATAAATGATATTCTCTCTATTGTTGAGTATATAAATCCTCCGTGGGATATGAAATTCAAGGTAATTATGCACACTAGTCTACTTATGGTTTTGAGCCCCTCGGATTTTAAGTCTTGTAAGTTCATAGCTATGAAATTACTATGAAGCAAACGGAAGCGTACATCATGTTATCCCATTGTATTTGTAATATGTGAGACATATTTTTCACCAAATGATATGGGATTGGTAAAATGTTTCTGGTTTCTTAATTTGTTAATGAGCAGATGATTGTTCTCTTTTTATATGATGTTCAACCATATTTGTTATTGAGATCTGGTTTTGAATAAGAATATTATTATGTTGTTGGTAGTATGTTCTAACCGTATAAACAAAGTAAGAATAGATTCAGAGTTGTTGTATGTGTTTGGTTGTGTGAGGTATGCATAGTTAGACACATGTGCAAATATATCTAATCTTACAAGTTTTAAAGTATTAATTTTCTCAAACATATCTAGTTTTACTTTATTTAATGGACTCGCTACTAGATTGTAAATTGTCTAGAATTTCATGTAGATTTTCACATATACATGGGGCAAGCATACATGCACTTATCGATTGATGAAGTTCAAGAGGAGTGGAGAACTTTACATAAAACGTTTACCATTCCAGGCACCTATAGACTGATGAGAATACTTAAAATTTGATTGAGTTTAAAATCCAAATTCTAGAACTTGATAGAGAGGAAATACAATTTGATTGACTTAACCCATTTTGCCATTCTATGTCAAAGTGATCTTTACATAAAACAAACATTTGATCAAATGCAAATACACGGAAACCTCATATATTGTTCAAACAATAGATGACCGGTTTTCCAAGACATTCGATCAAATGAAAATAGACAGGAAACCTCATATATTTTTAGACAACAAGTGACCGGCTCGGTGTTGAACCTTAAACTGGCTCTCGATCGAAACAACATCCAACCCTAATTCCAAACTGCAAAATTCTTTGACTGCCAAATTAAACTGCCTATGGAAACAACAACCCGAATTCACCTAACTATTGACAAAACAAGATGCGATTGAAGAAATAATTAAGTTATATTGTAATAGTCGCTAGAGAATAAGATAAATTCTGAGTATATTACTGGTTTCAACCCCTCTTCACTCTGGTGTACGACAGATGCATCCTAGATACAGTTCCGAGCACCACGAAGAATCAACCAACTTTAGTTTCCTTCGATGGCATGAGAACTATGGAGTTCTTCAACTTTTTGCGCGGTTGTGTTTGGGAGGTGGAATTCTCCAAAATAGACAAAAGAGGAAGATGCTAAGGAAGGAGATATTGGGCGCTATTGGGTTTTAGCTTAAGCAAAATTACCGATAGACAAATCCCTCGGTATCCAAATGTATGAAACGACAGTGTTTAAGTTAATAAGACACTCACTTAATCGTAGGCATGTTGTCGGTACTTTTATTGCGGTAATCACCGACAGAAAGTGTGTGTCGGTACTTTTATTGCGGTAATCACCAATGGAAAGTGTCCGTCAAAAACATTTTTTCCACAACACACCTATTTACCTACGGAATGAGTCCGCCGTTAGTATTGATGCAGTAAACACCGATGGAATGTGTCCGTCGGTAACTATTTTTAGGATCCCGCCTAATTACCTACAAAATCTCTGTAGGTCATTTGTTGGTAATATATGCACCATTATGAGCCAGTATTCCCGTACTTTTTCCTTCAAATTTACATACAGAAAATTCCGTCGGTAAAAGTGTGGTTGGAATTCCGTCGGTATTCTGACGATAATTACTTAACCAAAAATTAGCACTGTAAACCGTAGGTATTCCGTCGGCAATTACGTACGGAATATTTTTCGTAGGTAATTTGCGTAGGTAAACCGCTATTTTCTAGTAGTGTACAATAGAATATATAAATTAGAGAAAAAAAAGTTACTAACTCATAATTACTAAGATAGAGTGAAATTAAAATAAAATAATCTAATAGTTAACTTAACTCTATACTTAATACCCACAAACACGCTATGTATGTAACACACCGTTTGATAACTCATGAAACATTAATCTGTTCATATTCACGTGGTGTAGCGCTCTCGCCTATTCGCCCTGCAGCACTTGAGCTGCACCCATAACGCAGTACTTTCTCTAACTGCCACGTCTCATTCGTGCTCATTTCTCATAGTTTGAGAACTCTCTTCCGTGCGTCATTTGCGGTTCCTTGTCTTTCCTCGTGGACTAATACCTCTGCTTCATGGCATATAATTTTTATTAGCCTTTGGCTTCACGGATGGTCCTTAGTTTAGAATAATTTGCATGACTATTAGTCTATTATGGAGCAAATAATATATTATACCGGGTCTATTCATCCACTTCCACATTCAACAAAGTGTAGGATATGGTAAGATGAAAAGCAGATCTGAATCTGTCCTATAAAATTTCTTTATATAGCAAAGTTAGACAAAGTAGGGTTATGATATTTTCATCTTCATCTATTAGGAATATGTTAGACCCACTACCCTTTCTTTACGTTTTTAGTCATGTAACTAGGACCATTCTTTGCTGTAACAAGTTTACCGGTTCACTGCACAATGCATAAAGGAACCGGTCTTTTATTGTTTCATTTAGTTGACCGTTGAGCCGGTCAAGTAGTATAGAAGGAGAGACTATTCTAGGTTTTTCTCTTCACTCAATATACTTCTTCTCTGTACGAAAACACTTAGAGACAAAACACAATTGTGATTCTTCTCCTTCTCAATACATGAGTTTCGATTCTTCTTCAAGAAACACTTTTCTCGATCTCTCCCGCACTGTCAAGATCTGAGATGGTATTAGAGCAATAAGGGATCAACGACAATATGAGCGGAGTAGAGATCGAAACGGATCAGGAGATCAAAGGGAAGAATGAGACCAAGAACAGTACAAACCCTAACCCCACGATCGATACAAATGACCCGATGTATGTTCACCCTACCGAACAATCGGGACAACTGCTGATGACAAAATTCAACGGCGAAGGATTTATTTCTTGGAAATGGGGAATGAGAAGAGCTCTCAAGGCCAAGAATAAAATCGGTTTCATCGACGGAACAATCAAAGCCCCAAATGAAGAAGATTTCGTCAGAGTCGCCGCTTGGGAACGGGTAAACTCCTTAGTCTCCTCCTGGTTAATTACCTCCTTATCACCAAACATAGCACGTAGCGTAGCTCACTATGATGACCCGAAGGAAGTTTGGGGATGGCTATGTCGGAGGTATGAAACGAAGAATCTCACTACACTGCATAATGTCAAGACGCAAATTGCCTCTTTGAAACAAGGGGAAGAGAACGTCACGGAATATTTCATGCGGCTGAAAGAGATCTGGGTAGAGTAGGAATCAGCTCTTCCTGTCGAAGTATGTAATTGTTGTTCTTCATGCAAATTGAAAGATTTACAAAGGAAACGAAGAGAGGATGAGGAGGTCATACACTTCCTCATGGGCCTCAACAGATTTTATCTCCAACTACGGGGCCAATTCTCGTCATGAAGGAAACACCGCCCCTGGAAGAAATTTTCTCCTTAGTACTACAAGAAGAACAACAAAGAACTGCGACATATGAAAAGGAAGAATAGAGTAAAACCGTAGCCCTAATTACGAAGGGAGGAAACAACAATAGTTTTTCCAATCAAAAGCAAAGATCAAACTTCAGAACGGTAAACCCTAAAGTTGGAAACAAGAAACCGCAGCCAAAATTCGGAAATACCAACAAGAAGGACCCACCGAAATGCTCAAATTGCGGAAAAATAGGACATCTCCGTGAAGCTTGTTGGTGGCTTAATGGGTTTCCGAATGATGAAAGCAGACGGTCTAAGGAGGTGCGTGTGGGTTTAGTAGTTGAAGAAGAAAGGAGAGCCAATGTTTCAAGAGAAGAGGAAATCAAGGAATCCCCGGTGCAAGGCCTGAGCACCGGGCAGCTGAATCAACTGGTTAGTTACCTACAACAACAACAACAAAAGGGGATGAACAACAACAACTCCTTTGGAGATTTCTCAGGTAACTCTCAACTAAGAATAAATTTCTTACCATGCTTAAGCTCAAATGACATTTCAGTATTGAATTTACTTGAACAAACTTGGATCATTGACTCTGAAGCTACTGAACACATAACTGGAAATGCATCTTTTTTGTCTGAATGCAAATTGTTGAAAACGGGCAGAGATGTTACACTCCCTGATGGTCACAAAGAAATAGTTCATAGTGTTGGAAATTTGGTTATTGAAAACGTTGAATGCCTGAAAAACATTATGTTTGTACCATCTTTTAAGTTCAATCTGCTTTCATTGAGTAAATTAATTGAGGTCTTAGCAATATCTGTTGTTTTCTTCCCACATTATTGTGAATTGCAGGATTCTGAAAAGGGAATTCGTATAAAAATAGGAAGACAAGTGTATGGTTTATATTTCCTGGATATGCATGCTTTGAGTAGTTTTGTACTGAAACAAAAAGAGAAAAATTTTGTCTGTAGTAGTACCTGCAATGAATATGGGAATGTTGATGAGAACAAAACGTTGTCTTTGTGGCATCATAGGCTAGGTCACATACCTTTTGAAAAACTTTGTAAAATATCAGAATTGGGAATTAAAAAACACACAAACCCAAAAACAGAAATTGTCCCTTGCAGCACCTGTTCCAAGGCAAGAAGTAAAAGACTAAAATTCCCAACTTCTAGTATTAAAACAACTCAACCTTTTGAGATGATGCACCTTGATGTTTGTGGACCAATGAGAACACAAACATCAGAAGGTTTCAGATATTTTCTCACCCTTGTAGATGATTACACAAGAGGAACTTGGATTAGACTTCTAAAACAAAAATCTGAAGCTTTCCAAGAAATCAAAAACTTTGTAACCATGATTGAAACTCAAATGAACATAAAAATAAAAATCATCAGAACTGAAATGCTAAGGAACTTGGAAAATCAAAAGAAGGCATTGAATTGTTTAAAGATAAAGGTATAATTCATGAAACGAGTTGCCCTCACACACCCCAACAAATGGGGTTGTGGAGAGGAAACAAGGCCACATTATGGAGGTGGCCAGAGCCTTACTCTTTCAATCTGGTTTGAAAAGTGAATACTGGGGTCATTGTGTTGAGCAATCAACATACATAATTAATAGAATTCCAAGTAAGGCCATTTCAAATCAGATCCCCTTTGAAAACTTTACAACACTAAACTAGATTATAAAAATTTGAGAAGTTCTGGGTGCCTCTGTTATATAACAAACATCACTCCAACCAGAGGTAAACTTGACTCAAGAGCTTTCCCTTGCATCTATCTTGGACCTAGCAAAAACACAAAAGGAGCCAAAGTCCTGTCCTTAGAGGAAAACCAAATAAAGATAAGTAGTGACATAACATACTTTGAGAACATCTATCCTCTAAAAGAAAAAGAATGGGAAGACACCCTCAACAACAACCAAGAAAATGAAACTCTGTTTTTACCAAACCTGTATACTGAAGATGATTTCCAAAACATTGAACATTCCACCAACAATAACACAGAAACAGAACAAGAAATTCCAGAAACAGACCATGAACAACAAATTGGAACCCAAGAGAGTCAACAAACTGAAACCACTAGCCTAAGAAGATCCACCAGAACCCACACTTTCCCTTCAAAGTACAATGACTACATATGCTCAACAGTTCAAAACAAAAATGACCTCTTCTCCACCATTCTAGTAGCTAGACTTGATCAAGAAAATCCAAACATTTTCACACATTCTTCCATAAATAGTCTCACAGATCACATACCAAAACAAACCATCCTCTCTTGCTCTCTCAATCAAAATGCCAACACTTTTCTTGATCAACTAGACAGTCTAGATGAACCCTCAAATTTTAACATGGCCAGCAAAGACCCGAGATGGATCAAGGCCATGAAAGATGAATTTGAGGCACATAGGTTAAATAACACATGGTATATAGTGGATCTGCCAAAAAGAAAATGTCCAATCAGCTGCAAATGGGTTTACAAAACAAAACTAAAGGCTGATGGGAGCCTTGAAAGATTCAAGGCTAGACTAGTGGTTAGGGGTTTCACACAAAAGCAAGGTCTTGATTATGAAGAAACCTTTTCACCTGTTGTAAAACACACAACAATTCGGGCCCTAATTATTATAGCAATAAAAAAGGATGGACTCTAGATCTGTAACACCCCTCACATTGAACGCGTAATAATCACTCTCGTAGCATAATTAAAGACGTCTTACAGCGGGAGTTAAACACTAATAATTCTCACTCGGGTGTCACATGCCATTACTCGCCCATACGAGTAAAGAAGCAGAGAAGAAATAATAATAAAATAACGACAATAATTAACCGCAGTGATGAACGAGATATATACTACATCATCCTAAGTTTAAACTAATACATAAGGTAAGTGAGCATCTAAGGTAATCCCAATATTTACATCGTACTGAATATAAATTAATTATGAAGGTGCGATAAATAAATAAATAACGTCGTTGACTACCCCGAAGACCCGCACTCCAGCTTCATAGCTCGATTAAGTCCTGAAATGTGGGTGCCATAAAGGCTCAGCCAACTGCTGGTATGCTAAATGTGATCCTAGACCCTTTAGGCCACTTAGGTCGTTTTAGCCATCTTGATTAACATGGGGTTCGTTTCATGCTATACCGTTTACATGCTTATAACATAACTGTAAATGCGGAATTAAAACACATAACAGGTATTCAAACATTCACACATCAAGACATGCTATTACGACATTGATAATTGAACAACTAGATTCGAATCGACCGTAATGTAAGAGTTAGCTGAAGTCCAGTTAGTCTCACTTGTTTATTTCCATCACATGAAGCCCCGCTTCCACAATCTCACATAAACATACAGGTGTCATGTTAAGGACAATCCCCCGTTTAGCCTCACACATTAATATTTTGGACAGTAGTCCGATGCCATCTACAGTGGGTAGATGGACTCACTTATCTACAGTGGTAGATGTCCATTAGGCCGAAGCCAGGGTATGGTGCCAACGGTAGCACACTCCGACTAACGATCGTATCCGGCTCATTAGATAAACAAGAGTAGACCCTAAACGGGTGTTAGAACTCTAGTGATCACTATGCGTAACCTGTTGGACGTATGCAGACAAGGATTTAGGAACATTGTTTCATTAATTAATTATCACACTCTCATAAGTTAGCGTATTTTAATTAGTATCCTGGAGATTCAATCTCGTTATTGGAGAAAACACATTTTTTATTGGATGCCCTATTGGGTCTTACACACAACCTAGAAGTCTGCTATGTGATGTTCAAAGGTCGAGTCATCACTCTAGAGACGGTTAATACCGGGTCTCTAAACTAAGTTCCTCACTTAGTGTGTTAGGAGTTGTTTACTCTCACAAGATAGTATCCAGAGTCTCTCCCGAAAGTTCATACACAGTTAGGGTGATAATCAGTATCACATGTCTGAACGACGTACGCGCACAGTTAATAAACGCTTTGGCGATTGGAAAACATAAGAACATACAAACACATGCATAACATTTATTTATCTGACATGCAAGCACACAGTTACGTCCGGAACCCAAGGAAACCCTCAGAGTTTTCAGACCACACATTCACATACCGTTCACCGTTGAACAATGCTAGCGTGATGATCCACGCCTATCCTCTAGCAATCCTGTAGCTCGTATCTAACAGTTCGTACCTCTGGAATACATCACTCTAATATCAGTGTCTATATTACGAGTCTACTTAACCATCATAGACAGGTTCTAATATTTGCCCTGTAGTTATACCCTTAACCGGTTATTGTTTAGCTCGGGTTTGTATTAAGTTTCGGGATTTAATTTAACCATACTCTATAGTTGTAAGAGTATAATATTTCATAACACAATAGTATTCATTACTTAAGGATTAAATTCCTAGTGACCCATACCATTTATCAAGGTTATTTGACCCTTGTATATTTACATACACACACATACATATTAGTCTCTCTCTCTATATATATACATAGTTCTTTGTTATACTTGTTCGACCAAATTATATTCCACTTATATATTTATATACCCATTTTCGTATGTATTGATACATATATAATTATACCCATACAATATAGTCCATTGTTATACTTTACTTGACTAAGTTATATTCTAACTCTTAATTACATATTATTTTATGTGTCGGTCAACTTAACCACTTGGTCAACTTGTGGTGATTTGGTCAATCTAGTTTGACTTGGTCAATGTTACAAGTCAATGTTTCATTATATCCAACACTTATTTATCAACTCATACTATATCATATTATAACACTTACAATCATATTTCCAAATCTATGATTCCCTCCACATTAACCCTTTATGATTTATCAATCATATTATATCTTTCACCTTATATTATAAATTCCTATCGTGTGAATTATAAGGTTTTCCCATAATGCATTTATTCATAATTTCATGTGGAGTACACATTTATCTATTTGTGTTTTTTTATCCACAAACCTCTTATTAATAATTCATCTTACTATTATACATGTATTTTATACATTATCACATATCTTATATTATAAGGTTTCTATCCATATATTATACTCCCCAATTTCCCAATTTAATCTCATCATTTTATGTGATTGTTTTGCAAGGGTATATTTATACCATGGAAATTCCTTTATAATATACCCTCTTATACTTTAATGCAGTGACATATCATATCATTCTAAACTTTATAATATAATCAGCCTATAGCTTTATTAATTCCTTACTTACCCATAACCTTCTCGGTATTTATAATCTTTCTCCCTTAACTTGTGATTATTTACAAAATCAACCCAATTGTTACATTACTAACCTTAGTTGATTTATAACCCAAATTTTCAACCATATAAAATACATATATAGGTATATATTCGAACAACACCCTACTGTTTTTCATATTTATTCTTTTCACCCACAACTTATTTTAATTACATATTACCCCTCTTTATTTTAAAACTTACAATTTAATACCAAAACTTTATATTATACATATTAACTTATTTAATTCCAAAAACTCCCAAAATAACTTTCTAAATTCTCGAACATCCCCTAGGCTGTCCCAATATTATTTTCCATCCGAAACTTTTGGTTATTTACATATTAACCCCATAAGTTTTATAAATGTTACATTTTAATACTTAAACTATATATTATAATCCTTAATTTATTAAATCACTAGAATTAGCCCAAAATTCACCAAATTTATGTACAGACCCCTACTGGTCATATTAACCTCATTCCAACCCATAATTTTCAAAAATTACATAAACACCCAAATAGTTTTATAATTTCATTTTTAACTTAATACTTTATTTAAGTTACCAAATCAATTACTTATTTTTTTCCAACTTGGTCAAACATCATATATGGTCAAGGTTGACCACTCAAACACTCCTTTGACCAGCATTTATCAGTAATTACAAAAATACCCATCTTTACTCTCTAGTTTTACATTTAAGTGTTTAAACTTTATAAAAATTACATTTTGTGTTTTTAAAATTCCTAAACCCCCATTTGGTTTTATTTATTATTTAGCACCCCAAACTTTATTTATTTACAGTTTGACCCCCATGGTAAGCCTTTGTTCATTTTAACACTTATAAAGTTTAAAAACCTCATTATAACTTTATCTTTAATTTATGTAACACCTAAATTCATCAAGATTCATCTAAAATGTTCCTAGATGATTATATTCACTAAAATTACACTTTAGCACCAGAAACATGTTTAATTCATTTAACCACCCAAAAACTTAATAATTTAATATTTAAAGCTTTAAATAACTATAATAAAATGGCCTAAACACATGGCCTTCAACATAACATAAACTTAACCATAAAATGACATTAAAATGTCCATAAACTATAGTTTATACACGGCTTGCTACATATTTTACATTTAACTTATAAAAATCATTTTTCTTTCATTTTTAACTTATAAACTTGACTTTAATAAGTCATTAGCACCTAGGTTCACCAACTAAACATGTAACCATAATTTTCTACACATTTTTATGGTTCAAACAGTACACATACACTTATACATTCTCGGCCCTATTTATTTTACAACATTAATAACCTTAATGTATATAAATAAGGTTTTAAGCATCATTACCTTGTTAAAATCACAAGGCAGACCACACAGCCACTCCCATGCTCCACAACACTAATTTACACAGCCTTAAGTTAGGTTTTGTTTTATAACATTAAGTGTAACTGTAACACCCCAACCGTTAATCTCGTCATTACCTCTTAATCCGTTACTAATTACTCTTACTCACGCAGCGGAACTCTATTTGCAACGAGGGGTGAAACAACGCCGTTAGCCACCCATGTGGCTAACCAGGCTAAACTTACATACCGTAACGGTCTGATGAACTGGAACAACCGAGTACACAATATAAGTACAATACTCATTCCATTACTTTCTATATCGAGTCTACATTAAACAGATGCCGATAACATATTCGGTCTTACACCTCATTCAAGTACATAAGTAATTAAGACTGACTACCCATGCTAACCACCGACCCCGTCCTACACTCGAACGGTCTCGTCCCTGGTGTACCTGCGAATAAAAACGATGCCCCTAGGGGCTCAGCTTAAAGCTGCATATGAAATCCGCATATACCGCGTGCTAACCGCGGTACGCCGACTACTTTTGGTCGGATATACATGGAGTTCATTTTAATCAACTACATGCATCACAGCAATACAATATATATGTATATCACACAAGGAATCTACATCCGATCATGGAACACCATTCCTTACTAACATAACAAGGTTGTTAGTTGTATTATTTTACCTTTAGGCCTTGAGGGTTATACCTCACTTGCCTTGGTTACGCATTCACTAACTTACCCGCTCTCTCGGGTTACTTACTCTTATACACACCCATGCTCTTGGGCTATTCGTTCTATACTCACCCATTCTCTCGGGTTACTTATACTCACTATCTCACCCACACTCTTGGGTTATTTTACTCAAGCTCTTGTAGATTCTCGAGACACTACAGGTCTCCAACGTCACGCTTGTTACTCTTGTTACATACTCAAGCCAAACTCATGGCTCCCGAGCATAGTCTTACTTCCCCGGTTTCGACCCTTCTCTGGGTCTAGCATGGTGGGAAGGTTCAACTAGCTCCCGGAACTCTCTCTTAATTCCCAACTCTCTTTACATAGGTCCGACTATCCTCGGACTACTCACATTCCCATACACTCCTCTCTCGGAGTTATAATTATATCATGTATATTAGTCTAGAAGCATCATTCTCGATGTTTCTAATGACTTAGGGAACATTACTCAAGTTCGGTTAATCTTAGGTTTTAAGAGTTACCAATACATTACATTTGCTCATGCCTTCGGTTGATTTCTTATACCGGGTAAAATCCTCATATAGGAGGTCGACTGTGTCTCAAGGGAGTTACGTAGTCCCTTAGGTCTCTTTTACCGTCTTATCTATTCACATCTTTGGACTAACTTCGATCCTCTCAATGGAGGTTCATTTGTCTCTCCACTCATATTTATTTCGTGGATTGTTTCACTAAGGTCTTCTAACCGTTATCGGGTATTTACTCAACCTGTACATCCCCTCACATTCTAGGGAGTTCATATGTTACGTTATCGTTATACTTTAATTGATAGCCTGTGTGTGTTTGCATTTTTCCATTGTTTAGGAGACTACCCGATCTACGGGTTTCTAGTCAATCGGTACTCACTTTGAGACGGTCTGCACACTATGTTAGACCACACCGGCAAACAGGTATGTTAGCTCATACAACATACAATAAGTCATGCATAATCAAACAAGGGATTATTTTCATGCTTTAATCTTGATTAAGCCGGCACACAAACACACAGATCAGAGTAACTCGGTTAGCATACGGGGCATGAGGAAATCATACCTTTCACCGGGGTTTTTACTTTTACCGTGTCGTCTCACCATGCTCGGGTCACGCACGACTCTCTGATAATGTTTCAAACACTATGGTTAATACTAAGATCATACTGTACATCATTAAATGCTACTCCCGTACTTAACCCGTCTACCCCGTTACCTCGGTTTACCGTACTTAGACTTACTAGTCATTACATTTCAAGCTTAACTCTTACAAGTTCTTACTTCTCATTTTCTCTTGATCTTGATTAAGCCCTTAATGACCCTCACATGTCATTAATCAAGTCTTATTTACCTTACAATTTCATTGCTAATCCATTCCCTAGCTTAGACCCCACTTAAAGAACTTGTTTTCAACTTTTCAGGTTGGTCCGGGACTTCATACGGGACTTAAGTCCCGGACCAGTCATAGTCTAAACTCTCGGGCAAGAAACATGGGGTGGTGGTCCAGTGGACATGGGCAAGAGGGGGTGGTCCGGACTTCTGGACCTAAGTCCCGGACCCTGCTGCAGTTTTGACAGATTTTGCATTATCCAAATCTGTTGCATCCCCATTCTTTCACCATTGATTTCCTAATCTTTCCCACTTACAATCTCCACCTTTTAGCACTTAATTAACCACCTAAACCACCTTAAACCAAGCACCAAGCCACCTCACTAACCCATGCTTAATTTCACTTAAAATCCACTTACACTTTCATAACTAGTTTCCTTGTTTTCCTTAACTCTTGTAACAAATTTAGCTCCCTCTTTTACCATTCAAATAATGCCATTTCCAGCACTTCAATTGACATTATTTCTACACCTCATACACACTTCTCCTTAGTTTGGTTTCCAAATATTTAACCAACTATTTAAAGCTCTTAAACCTCCTAGTTTCTTCCTTTGTATAAAACACTCAAGTCCATACTTCCCTAGGAATTTTTGACAGCACTTGCCTACTTCTTAAGCATATTCACCACACTTAAATCAGCTCATAAACACTTCTTCATTCCTGTTTAATGAAACACAACAACTACAATACACCAAATTTCCCTCTTGTTTACACATATACACTAACTTGGCTTCTAGGTTTATTTACACACTTAAACCACATTAAAAACAATCTCATTCAACTAACATCATTGTAGTGTCATAACTACACCCATTCAAGAGCATTAATTCAACTCTAAAATCTGTTTCAAAAGCCACATAAAACTAACTCAAGGTGAGCTTTTACCTTGTTTGTTTTCTGTTTTTCTTTCTCTTCTTCCTCTTCCTTTTTCTCCATCTTTCTCTTCTTGTTTTCACACCAAACAAAGGAGCATAGATTGCCAACTACAATCATATCCCCACACACACATATCAAGCTTATTAATTTAATTTTTCCCACACAAAAACTAGTATTACAAGAGCTAGTTTTTAGGGTTTAGCTTAGAGATTACCTCAAGGTATCCATATGGAGAGTTAGGCAATCAAAATGATGGAGTTCCACCACTCCACAAGGAAATGAAGAAACCGGCTGAAATGGAAGAAAATTTTCAACGTGGGAATATTTTCCAAATTGCAAGAGCAAGCTAGGAATGATGAGCTTTTGCTTATATTTTTACCTTAGAGCATTAAGGTGGTGAAGGAGAGTCAAAATCAACTCCTTAAGCTTCAAAAGGCAAAACACCCATGGAAGTGAAGGTGGAGGAATCAAGACTTTGAGGGGTGGAAAACGTAGCCCTCGACGATACGAATCTAACGGTACTATTTTTGTGCGATTCGGTGGAGAAATGACCAAGAGAGGAGAGATTGAAGATGGGGCTTGTGAGTGTCCCTCTCGAATCGTAATATACAGAGGAGGAAGAAGATATACAGAGGCTGGGAAGAAGAAAGAAAACGTGGAATGAGAAAGAAGGGAGGTGAGAGGTAAGTAATTTAAGTTACCTTTTTACTTTATACTATTTGCTTTATTTACTTATTTGTCCTCTTATTACTTAATAGCTAGCAAGCTATTAGTGGGTGTATCCTTATTAATTAAAACCGGCCCACATTATTTTGTCGCCCGGGTCATTTTTCGTCTTTTCGAATTAAACGCATCTCGTTTCCCGGTTTCGTTACTATTCACTTACCGGGTCCGTTTTCCGGAATTTTCTCGTTTAATTAATTTTAATGGTTATTAAGCTTCCATTAATACTTATTTATAGTTATTTAATCAACTATAATTTTTACGGGTCCGTTTGACCGCTTAAAGTCACGTTTTCTGGTTTTCTCGAAAAACGTGCTTTTATGCTTAATTAGCGTTTTAATCCATTATTTGGATCCGTTCTCTTCGGGAATCATTCCCGTACACTAATTAGGCCTAACTAAGCCTTAGGAATCCATCTCGGACCCTTATGAGATCATATATCTCTTATTTTCATTTAATGCGCATTTTAGCGTTTTTCGCTTCTCAGACGTTTTCTCTTTACTTTTGGTTTTATTCTCTTTACCAATACTCTTTAGGCACCATTAGGCCTTTAATAATTTTATTAGAGTAATTAAATCACCATTATTAGGTCCGGGGTATTAAAATCTACCCCCCTTAAGGAACTTTGCCCTCAAAGTTGGCGAATCTAATATGGTTGGTCTCATGGCATTCTAAGCCGAGGTTATAATACATGTATAACCTTACAGACTCCACAAGTCAGTCACATTTCATACTACACATACCACACACAATTCACAGCATGTATAGCAATCAAAAATACTCTTTTACTCTCTCCATGGAATCGGTCCGAAGACAAGAAGGCACTACAGTCCTCGAATCCATATCGAGTAATATACTACTGATCCCTCAGGTACCGGTCACGTTGAACACTTACTCTTTTTGGTTCACGGCCGTTTCATGACAAATGGGCACTTACTCTCTCTGGCCCACGGTCTCTTCGGTTCTGATCAAAACGTCACATATATACATATCCTCAGGCACTCTGGTTGACTCACTCAACACAGGAACGTCTCAGGGTACTCTCCCCGTCCCGCTGCCTTTGGAAAAATCACACACCGTCACCGCCCCAACCGGTCACTTAGGACCGCCGCACGTACGGTGCAATGGTTTCAAAACTAATACACGCCCACCGTTCTACCGGTCATCAAGACTTAAGGCTCAGCCATCGGCGGGTGATAGCGGTTTCAAAACCAGTTTTCATTTCCATCTTCATACTTGAAGAAAATTCTTTTTCAAAATCTGTTTAAAAATTCTTTAAAAAAAAAAACATCACGCAACTCCAAATCAAATTTATGGTAGTTGTATCTTTTCTTAGCGTGATT
The DNA here is from genome assembly GCA_023374045.1 of Limonium bicolor. Taxonomy (NCBI): domain Eukaryota; kingdom Viridiplantae; phylum Streptophyta; class Magnoliopsida; order Caryophyllales; family Plumbaginaceae; genus Limonium; species Limonium bicolor. The sequence goes on along the minus strand of CM041777.1, from coordinate 205,768,374 downwards.
ACTTGTGACCACTTATAGGGAGCTTCAAGAATCATCCAACCCTGATGTGATCAGCATTAGTGTTGAACTATCCTTCCACCCCAATTTGTGTTCGGTTTCCCTTGATCGCTAGCAGACCAAGTTCCACCTCCCACGTCAGTTTCAAACAAACAGATAGTCAAACATTTTCGTTTTCTATCTTTTACTCTTACTAGTCGTATTCATAAAACAATCTGTTTCAATTTATCTCTAGTTCCTAGAACTTAAGTCATTCATTATTCTCTATTTACTTCACTTACTTTACCTAAGCAACTCATTCCTAGACTTATTTTCTCAAATTGTACTCAATACAAAACATACAACATACAACTCCAAAGGATGGAACTCACTCCATCAATCATTCTCAAATAAAATCACCTAGGGAACTCACTCCCTCTTAGGTTACACATCGGTTTCATACCGATTCTCACTCGTCATAACTCATGTCTAATCTCAATAGACATATACTATAGGGGTTTCTCATTCCCCAGGAGTCTCTCTACTCCTCTTTTCATAGTTATCATATACTTGTTACTTGCATCTCTCATGCACGATAATCATAATTACACAATGAATGGGTACGCATGTTTATGTAACATGGGTTCCAAACATCAAAACAATTTTCTTTGTGCTATGCATATAGAAGTTTACGCATCTATACGTAAAACATACTCTAAGCGGTTTCTCGCCCTACCCCCCCTTAAAAGCGGTTACGCCCGCGTAACAGACCATATATTATCACTGAACATTGGTTCACTAGTTCGGCATCGTGAAGTGTTTAACTTCAATATGGTTAATTAGCTCATAACCGGGTTCGGTTCTAGCCCCTAAGGCTTCGAGGCGTTTATGATGAGCCATCTACTCACATTTGCTAGGTATGCTTAACCTTTGAATTACGGTCCACGAGCTTCTGCTGTGTGGCCTGATAACTAGAGCTTAATTCGCCCGTTGGTATTCTCAATGTATTTAATCCACTCCCTTTTATCCCTTTGTGTCTTGGGAATAAGGGTTTTCAATCGTCGCTAGGTATCTCTTACCTGTATGCGAATTCGATTGTTATAGATTTTCTCTCCGATTCTCTAGAAATATATTTCGTATAACACTGTATACCTTTGTGATTATTCACATATTTTTCTCGACTTATTGTCGGTTGAGGTCAAGCTGCTACTTAGCATGTAGTGCTTCCTCATTTGATAATGACTTCTGAATCATGTTTGTTTATTTATTTCTGTATAAGAATTCCTCATTCATACTACTTTGCCTTTTTCCACACACGATCCTGGGCCCTGTGGGTTACTGCCCATGTTCTTTGTGCACCTTTGGTCAATGGCCGCACGGTTATCTCTCTAGATTATCACTCAACAGGCTTCGTTGACATTTCTCAATTCCTGGCTCTCCCACTCGATCTTTACCGCGCAAGTGCAATACCAAAACACTCAGTCATACAGAGTGCAGAAGCGTAAACCCTTGACAGTAAATCTCTCATGAGATAGGAATGAACATGTCTCCCTTACCACATTTCCTCATCAGCTTCTGATCACTATCTGAATATACTCTTACAATGGTCGCTTACTGCGTACCTTTGTCTTTCTCACTTTCATGGCATCCGCTACTACTTTAGCTTCCGCCCAGGTGTTCTCGCCATTTACACTATGGCTTGCCATTCACTTGGCTCAACAATGTATTCTATTATGTAAATCTCTCTGCGTACTTGCGCGCTGCTTACTCTGCAGTTCATATTGCACACATATAGTGTTTACTACTCAACCGATTACTTTCGGTTTCGAGTTGCTGCTATCGAGGTTCCACTTTTCACTCTACTATAGTTCATATACTCATTGGCAATATACACATGCTCAAGTTTTACTACACCGCTCTAGCGGTTTCACATTTCCTACCTAGGTGGTAGCCTTTCTCTGGAGGATTCACGCAATTGCCGCTCCCTAGGCCCCACAATAACAGTGGTATCCCCACTCTAAAGTAGTGGTTCGTTCACCATAATTCCTTTTATGCCTTTATGCATAAGTTTGCAATGTTTAAATCTACAATTTGTAGTTAGTTTTACCGGCTTACAAGCCACCTCGCCCCGAGCCATGCTCTGTGCTGCTGTATATACAAGTCTCTGCTCCTCCGTACACCGTTAAATGGTTTGGAGGTATACCGGGCTCTTAATGTGGTTGACTCATCACGCTTCCGTACATGGAAGGCTCTTTAAGTATCTCGATACTAATTCGTGCCCTCTGGCAATCTAGGGTATCCCGCGTTACGTGGGATCCCTTCGGGTTCTACCCGAGTGTTTGGTTTAACACTCGTGTTCTCAACACGATACCTCGTTCAACTACTGTTGATTCCGGCGCCCTTCATGGATTGCTCCTGGTGTTACCGAGTTGCGTCATCACATCTGGCTTGAACTCATGGGTATGTCGAGTTACTTACCCCGCCTTGCGGTTATGTATATTTTGAAATATCCCATTTGGGTCGTAACATCTCCCGTTATTGGGTAGATCATTGGTTCTTTCTCCTTTATGATCCTGGTCAGGTCGTCATTCTCTTTAGCGAAGTATACTTTGGGAATTCTATCCCGTTTATCAAACATTAATATGTTTATTTAGGCATTCGCCGTATTGCTTACGCGGGTATTCATTCCAGTTACCGTTATGATTTCTGAGACATATCCAATGTCTATACTTAATATTTTGTGCCTCTCGCACTTATTAATGCTACCTATTTAGGCCCGTCGTCTTACCGTGTTCCTCTCCTTTAGCTTGTAAGCTTTTCTATGTTCTTCAGTCATTCGAGGTGTCCAACTGTCTTGGTTTGAATTAGTTCTTTCGTCCGTAGTATGGAGTGGGCTACTTCCCGTGTTCCGTACTCTACTTGTATACATACATGGAGTATCTTATTGATATGTTACCACTTACCTGACTAACTCATAATTGGTCTGTCAGGTCCGCAAGCTCCTTCGGAGTGCGGTCGTTCCATGTCTCGTTTGTGTACACTTGTAGTGTCGGTCACGCCTAAGTGAAGTATTCTGTTGCCAACTCCTCTTATATGGTCCTATGATAACTTACCGTGGTTCGCTGGTTTGGTTTTAAAAACTTTGGGGTTTTTTTTTGAAAGAAAAGTTTGAGTTTGAATATGAATCTTCATGGCATTTCAATGCCGGCTATTCCTTACCGAGTCCAGCTTCTCGCCGACTGGTATGTACTTTATGCGATGATCAGGCCGTTAGACCTTTTCAAGGTTTCGTTTCACAATTCTTAGGGTTTGTGGTGCTATATCGGCTTCCTTAGCCATCCACGTACTCTGCTAAGTACTTATTGCGTGTCAAAGTTCCTCTTAGTTGTCCGTTATTACTGCACTTGCCGAGGCAAGTGCGCGGTACAGGCGGTTTTTGGGTTAACTTATACCGGACACGGTATTGTTCACATTATACTTGGTGGCCTTATCGGCTCTTCTTTAATCCTTTTGTTGGATAGTTATTCCTTAAAGCTGTTTCTCATTCATCTTGACATGACTGTCATTCATTTAGGTGCTCCTCCACTCTTGGAGTTCCTTAATTGCTTGGTTCTATGTTCTACCTCGTTGCTCGTTCCCACGTCTTTATTGTGGTTACCGTGGTTTAAGTCATTTAGGCACTACTGCTGTAGTCCTATTCGGGTATATCCCGTAGTTATACTCGTAGCTGTCTATGCTGTGCCCGTTAGGTATTGCAACCTCTTCGGGTGTGGCAGGGTGGGTGTACCTACTCTTGACTAGATTCCTAGTTGGTTAGTGTACCGATGTTGGTATTATTTAGCTATGGCGGTTCGTAGACTTGTATCCCGGTTTTTTGTTATTTTTCATGAATCCGCCTTGTTGCAGGGTTGGTGCTTTGCTTCTTGCTGCTGCTCGGCCAGCTAGGTCCTCGCGACTGCTAAGCATGTCGCCCCAAGCTGCCACAAATTCCGGTCTCCTTAGAATAGGATGTCTCGACCTCCCTCCATTGAGTGCGGTTATTGGCGTTCCAGCGGAATCCGCCTCTGGGGGTTTCGGTTCTCGGGATCAACCGCATGACAAGTTTTGGTTCAGATTGAAATATTTAATAACTGCCAGACTGGGGTTCCCCGTCTCTCTGGCGTTCCTTCCCGAGCTTTTAATACGGGGTTTGTGGAGGGCGGGTGTGGTATTGTAGGTATCCAGTACTTACTGGAAGTTCCTAACTAGCGCATCTCTCACGCTACCACTCAACCCTTAGCCCTAAGTCTCTAATTCCTAACTCGGTATTACCTAAGCTCGGTATTTCCAGTCATCAGAGCGATACTTCGCTCTGATACCATTTTTGTAACACCCCAACCGTTAATTTCGTCATTGCCTCTTAATCCGTTACTAATTACTCTTACTCACGCAGCGGAACTCTATTTGCAACGAGGGGTGAAACAACGCCGTTAGCCACCCATGTGGCTAACCAGGCTAAACTTACATACCGTAACGGTCTGATGAACTGGAACAACCGAGTACACAATATAAGTACAATACTCATTCCATTACTTTCTATATCGAGTCTACATTAAACAGATGCCGATAACATATTCGGTCTTACACCTCATTCGAGTACATAAGTAATTAAGACTAACTACCCATGCTAACCACCGACCCCGTCCTACACTCGAACGGTCTCGTCCCTGGTGTACCTGCGAATAAAAACGATGCCCCTAGGGGCTCAGCTTAAAGCTGCATATGAAATCCGCATATACCGCGTGCTAACCGCGGTACGCCGACTACTTTTGGTCGGATATACATGGAGTTCATTTTAATCAACTACATGCATCACAGCAATACAATATATATGTATATCACACAAGGAATCTACATCCGATCATGGAACACCATTCCTTACTAACATAACAAGGTTGTTAGTTGTATTTTTCCTTTAGGCCTTGAGGGTTATACCTCACTTGCCTTGGTTACGCATTCACTAACTCACCCGCTCTCTCGGGTTACTTACTCTTATACACACCCATGCTCTTGGGCTATTCGTTCTATACTCACCCATTCTCTCGGGTTACTTATACTCACTATCTCACCCACACTCTTGGGTTATTTTACTCAAGCTCTTGTAGATTCTCGAGACACTACAGGTCTCCTACGTCACGCTTGTTACTCTTGTTACATACTCAAGCCAAACTCATGGCTCCCGAGCATAGTCTTACTTTCCCGGTTTCGACCCTTCTCTGGGTCTAGCATGGTGGGAAGGTTCAACTAGCTCCCGGAACTCTCTCTTAGTTCCCAACTCTTTTTACATAGGTCCGACTATCCTCGGACTACTCACATTCCCATACACTCCTCTCTCGGAGTTATAATTATATCATGTATATTAGTCTAGAAGCATCATTCTCGATGTTTCTAATGACTTAGGGAACATTACTCAAGTTCGGTTAATCTTAGGTTTTAAGAGTTACCAATACATTACATTTGCTCATGCCTTCGGTTGATTTCTTATACCGGGTAAAATCCTCATATAGGAGGTCGACTGTGTCTCAAGGGAGTTACGTAGTCCCTTAGGTCTCTTTTACCGTCTTATCTATTCACATCTTTGGACTAACTTCGATCCTCTCAATGGAGGTTCATTTGTCTCTCCACTCATATTTATTTCGTGGATTGTTTCACTAAGGTCTTCTAACCGTTATCGGGTATTTACTCAACCCGTACATCCCCTCACATTCTAGGGAGTTCATATGTTACGTTATCGTTATACTTTAATTGATAGCCTGTGTGTGTTTGCATTTTTCCATTGTTTAGGAGACTACCCGATCTACGGGTTTCTAGTCAATCGGTACTCACTTTGAGACGGTCTGCACACTATGTTAGACCACACCGGCAAACAGGTATGTTAGCTCATACAACATACAATAAGTCATGCATAATCAAACGAGGGATTATTTTCATGCTTTAATCTTGATTAAGCCGGCACACAAACACACAGATCAGAGTAACTCGGTTAGCATACGGGGCATGAGGAAATTATACCTTTCACCGGGGTTTTTACTTTTACCATGTCGTCTCACCATGCTCGGGTCACGCACGAATCTCTGATAATGTTTCAAACACTATGGTTAATACTAAGATCGTACGGTACATCATTAAATGCTACTCCCGTACTTAACCCGTCTACCCCGTTACCTCGGTTTACCGTACTTAGACTTACTAGTCATTACATTTCAAGCCTAACTCTTACAAGTTCTTACTTCTCATTTTCTCTTGATCTTGATTAAGCCCTTAATGACCCTCACATGTCATTAATCAAGTCTTATTTACCTTACAATTTCATTGCTAATCCATTCCCTAGCTTAGACCCCACTTAAAGAACTTGTTTTCAACTTTTCAGGTTGGTCCGGGACTTCATACGGGACTTAAGTCCCGGACTAGTCATAGTCTAAACTCTCGGGCAAGAAACATGGGGTGGTCCGGGACATGGGCAAGAACTTAAGTCCCGGACCCATCAAGCTGGGAACTCTCGGGGGTTATTTAGGGGGTGGTCCGGGACTTGGTCCTGGACCTAAGTCCCGGACCCTGCTGCAGTTTTGACAGATTTTGCATTATCCAAATCTGTTGCATCCCCATTCTTTCACCATTGATTTCCTAATCTTTCCCACTTACAATCTCCACCTTTTAGCACTTAATTAACCACCTAAACCACCTTAAACCAAGCACCAAGCCCACTCACTAACCCATGCTTAATTTCACTTAAAATCCACTTACACTTTCATAACTAGTTTCCTTGTTTTCCTTAACTCTTGTAACAGATTTAGCTCCCTCTTTTACCATTCAAATAATGCCATTTCCAGCACTTCAATTGACATTATTTCTACACCTCATACACACTTCTCCTTAGTTTGGTTTCCAAATATTTAACCAACTATTTAAAGCTCTTAAACCTCCTAGTTTCTTCCTTTGTATAAAACACTCAAGTCCATACTTCCCTAGGAATTTTTGAAAGCACTTGCCTACTTCTTAAGCATATTCACCACACTTAAATCAGCTCATAAACACTTCTTCATTCCTGTTTAATGAAACACAACAACTACAATACACCAAATTTCCCTCTTGTTTACACATATACACTAACTTGGCTTCTAGGTTTATTTACACACTTAAACCACATTAAAAACAATCTCATTCAACTAACATCATTGTAGTGTCATAACTACACCCATTCAAGAGCATTAATTCAACTCTAAAATCTGTTTCACAAGCCACATAAAACTAACTCAAGGTGAGCTTTTACCTTGTTTGTTTTATGTTTTTCTTTCTCTTCTTCCTCTTCCTTTTTCTCCATATTTCTCTTCTTGTTTTCACACCAAACAAAGGAGCATAGATTGCCAACTACAATCATATCCCCACACACACATATCAAGCTTATTAATTTAATTTTTCCCACACAAAAACTAGTATTACAAGAGCTAGTTTTTAGGGTTTAGCTTAGAGATTACCTCAAGGTATCCATATGGAGAGTTATGCAATCAAAATGATGGAGTTCCACCACTCCACAAGGACATGAAGAAACCGGCTGAAATGGAAGAAAATTTTCAACGTGGGAAAATTTTCCAAATTGCAAGAGCAAGCTAGGAATGATGAGCTTTTGCTTATATTTTTACCTTAGAGCATTAAGGTGGTGAAGGAGAGTCAAAATCAACTCCTTAAGCTTCAAAAGGCAAAACACCCATGGAAGTGAAGGTGGAGGAATCAAGACTTTGAGGGGTGGAAACCGTAGCCCTCGACGATACGAATCTAACGGTACTATTTTTGTGCGATTCGGTGGAGAAATGACCAAGAGAGGAGAGATTGAAGATGGGGCTTGTGAGTGTCCCTCTCGAATCGTAATATACAGAGGAGGAAGAAGATATACAGAGGCTGGGAAGAAGAAAGAAAACGTGGAATGAGAAAGAAGGGAGGTGAGAGGTAAGTAATTTAAGTTACCTTTTTACTTTATACTATTTGCTTTATTTACTTATTTGTCCTCTTATTACTTAATAGCTAGCAAGCTATTAGTGGGTGTATCCTTATTAATTAAAACCGGCCCACATTAATTAGTCGCCCGGGTCGTTTTTTGTCTTTTCGAATTAAACGCATCTCGTTTCCCGGTTTCGTTACTATTCACTTACCGGGTCCGTTTTCCGGAATTTTCTCGTTTAATTAATTTTAATGGTTATTAAGCTTCCATTAATACTTATTTATAGTTATTTAATCAACTATAATTTTTACGGGTCCGTTTGACCGCTTAAAGTCACGTTTTCGGGTTTTCTCGAAAAACGTGCTTTTATGCTTAATTAGCGTTTTAATCCATTATTTGGATCCGTTCTCTTCGGGAATCATTCCCGTACACTAATTAGGCCTAACTAAGCTTTAGGAATCCATCTCGGACCCTTACGAGATCATATATCTCTTATTTTCATTTAATGCGCATTTTAGCGTTTTTCGCTTCTCAGGCGTTTTCTCTTTACTTTTGGTTTTATTCTCTTTACCAATACTCTTTACCATTAGGCCTTTAATAATTTTATTAGAGTAATTTAATCACCATTATTAGGTCCGGGGTATTAAAGTAACACTATTATAATTCTTAAGACCTTAAATGAGTGTTTTACCTTCTTAAAGATGCTTTTCTCTTTGGGATGATTTCCTTACTGCCTCCATACACCATGGGTGGTTCCAAGACCCATTCGGTCAATATAATAACAATGAACAAAAGTTTAGTTAATAACTTTGACAAGGTACTTAGTTTAAGGAGTTTTTAAGCAAGATTAAAGAAGGATTTTACCTTGAAATTTTGGAGGGTTTCAGGTGGTATTTTCGACCACCTACATAAGGTAATAAAAGCCTTAGTTTATGTGGGAAAAATAAAGAGAAAATAAGGGCTTGAATAGCCATGGAGATCCTTGATTTTACCTTCCTTTGGAGCCCTTTTTAGGTGAGTTTTGGGGCAGCTCTTTGGCTCTATGAAGAGGGCTGGAAACACTCTTCAAATGTGTGTCAAGATATGTAGAAAAAAGAGGTAAGTAACAGCTCATTTTCAGATTTAACATTGAAGAGAGGTAAAAGGGTGTTTTAAGGCATTTTTCCTTACCTTAAGGTTCTCAAGAGGTTACCCTAGCCCTTGGGTTGATCTTGGACGTGGATTGGGTCCTCCAATTCAGTAATGGTGCCTTAGATGGAGTGGGAAGAGTTAAGTTCGGCCATATACATAAATAAAGGAAGAAGGGTGTCTTAAAGCACATTTTTCTTACATTGACTTACCAATCTGGTTCTCCTTGTTTCACCACGGTTTTTACTGACCCATACTCATAAAGTTTGAGTTATAATGAAAGAATAGAATTGGTTGGTGATTTGGAGCAAGGAAATGAAGTCTTGAGGTAAAAAAGGGCTTAAAACACCATTAGAGGCTTAAAGCTTGAAAAGGGATGAAGATGGTGGAAGATGGGAGTATGCTGCTGTATCCACGTCTGGAATGAAGATAGGGGAGTGCTGGGCATGGGCATGGCAAAGAGAAATGTGAGTGTGGGTATAAGTAAAAGATGACTTTGTCTTAGGTAACTAGGTGTGTAAGGCTATGTTTTGTTTTATTGTATAACATGTTTTATTCAGCTTATTTTCACTGTCTACAGCCGTGAGGGGTGAGTAATGGCTGAACATTTCTAGTTTTGTGTGTGTGTAAGGAAGGATGAGGTGGCTTTGTCTTTTGTAAGGTGAGTTGTCCTTTAGTGCTTCTTTTGTTTCTCACTTGCTTTTGACTTGTTTTATTCCTTGTGCAGCCGAGACATGTGGGTAGGAGGGCAGTACATGCCAGCTTTGTGAGAAAAGATGAGAGGAAGAATGGTAGAAAGTAACATTTGCTTTTTTCCTCATTTGTACATCCTTGTCTTCTTGTTTCCTTTATGCTTTCTACTTTTTATTTTCTCTTCTTTTCCTTGTGTATGTGGCCAGCTGTATTAGTCCTTTGGAGGCAGATTTTTAATTTTTTAAGGCTTAATATTGTGACATTAATGATAGGTGTAATGGACTTGTTTTATGTGTTAAGTGGTAACATGTGTTATTCTTGTTTTAGTGTGTATATAAGGGGTTGTTGTACTTAATAATTTGGTTTGACTATATAAAATGTTTTATATAGTCTAGTGAGTAATATTTATGATATTTAATACATGTACTAATGTGTTACATGTGGTATTGATTTTAGGAGTTGATTTCTCCTTAATAATCTTCTCTCTTTGATTAGAGATTTAATGTATAGTTTGGTGTCCATTTTGGACTATATGTTTATACACTAATGTTTATAATGAGTATTACTCATTAGATGAATATTTGGTAATTATAACCTTCATTTGATTTAATTCCTTATTAATTAAGGTAATTAATGTTTGGGGTATTTCAAGATCAACTGGATGTTAACAATGCATTTCTTCATGGAGATCTCCATGAAGATGTGTATATGAAAATACCGGAAGGTCTCACATTTCAAGGTGAAAACAAAGTATGCAAACTCCACAAATCTATTTATGGATTAAAGCAAGCCTCTCGCCAATGGTATGAGAGACTTGCAAACTTCCTAAAAACTCTAGGATTTAATCACTCAAAGAATGATTACTCCCTATTCATAAAAAGAAACAGAAACAACATCACTCTTCTTGGAATCTATGGTGATGATATCCTTGTTATTGGAAACAATAATAAGGAAATAAAGTTTCTGAAAAATCAACTAGACATAGAATTTAAAATAAAGGACTTGGGAAACTCGGTTATTTCTTAGGAATGGAGTTTTTTCAAACCGAAAAAGGAATGATAATGTCCCAGCAGAAATATTCAAAACAAATACTGAAAGAATTTGGGATGGATAAGAACAGATCTTCTGTTTCACCCTTACCCATAAACCTGAAATTATACAAAGACTCAGGAACCAAACTTGACAACCCAACTGTCTATAGGTGTCTCGTTGGAAAAATGAATTTTCTCACCAATACTAGACCGGATATATCTTATGCGGTCCAGTATCTTAGTCAATTTTTACAATCCCCAACAACAGAACATCTTAAGGCAGCATACCACACCTTGTCATACATAAAAGGCACTGCAGGATTTGGAATATTTTTTAACCAGAAAAATGATTTTGACCTGATAGCTTTTTGTGATTCAGATTGGGCTTCATGCCCAATCACAAGGAAATCTATATCCGACTACTATATTATGCTTGGAGGATGTCCTCTAAGTTGGAAATCCAAAAAGCAAGTATCTGTTTCATTGTCTTTTGCAGAAGCAGAATATAGAGCAATGAGACAGGTTACTAGCGAATTAAGCTGGCTCAGTCGACTGTTAAGTGAGGTAGGCCTAGAAATATCACTCCCATTCCATTACATTGTGATAACCTTGCTGTTGTTCACATAGCAAATAACCATGTTTCTCACGAACACAAAGCATATCGAGCTTGATTGCCACTTTGTGCGTGAGAAATACAAGAGGGTTTGATTCAGGTTCAACATATCCCCAGCAAACTTCAGCTGGCAGACGTCATGACAAAAACTCTAACAGGTAAAGACTATCATAGACTGTTCGCTCCTATGGGTTTGCAGGAACAAGTTGACAAATGTTGAAGACAACAGATGCACAAAAATAGCAATCTTCACAAGTGCAGAATGCATTTTTTGAGGGGTGGGGGAGGGGGGGGGGTATTAGGAATATGTTAGACCCACTACCCTTTCTGCACATTTTTAGTCATGTAACTAGAACCATTCTTTGTTGTAACAAGTTTACCGGTTCACTGCACAATGCATAAAGGAACCGGTCTTTTATTGTTTCATTTAGTTGACCGTTGAGCCGGTCAAGTAGTATAGAAGGAGAGACTATTCTAGGTTTTTCTATTCACTCAATATACTTCTTCTCTGTACGAAAACACTTAGAGACAGAACACAATTGTGATTCTTCTCCTTCTCAATACATGTGTTTCAATTCTTCTTCAAGAAACACTTTTCTCGATCTCTCCCGCACTGTCAAGATCTGAGATCATCTGAATGAATGGAACGTTAAACTTGTACAGTTGTACTTGAGGCACAATTCACAATGTCCATTATTCATGGATGTTGTGACTTGGTCAGCAGCTATTTTGGACCAAAATTTCAGAATTAGGGGGCAAAGAATAACCCTTGTGGTTCTCGCTGAATTCATGGATGATCTAGTCTCTTTCAAGAATCCCCCTTAATGGAGTCAGAAATGAAAACACATAGAATCAAGACAGCAATAACCATTTCTCTCTTTTTTTTATTAGAGTTCTTAAGAGCATTATGACTTGAGAGACAAATTTAAGTAGTTTGTAAAATCAATTTGAAAATTTTAATTAACTCAAACATGTTTCTAACCCAAACAGATATGAACTGAAAACCCATTTGACATGTCTATAGTCATGTGCAAATATATGTCTCGTTCATTTAGCATTTTTACAGTATATTTGATACATATTTACAACATATTTGAATCCGATATGAATTTTGCATTCCTCATCAATATACTACTACATATAATTAAAATAACCATGAATATGATAAAACAATAGTCATAATCAAAATATAATTGTGGACGATGCCACTAAATAATATACTGTAAACAATAGTACTCAATAAAATTGCACATAAATAACGAGATTCCCCTGAATAATTCTTGTGTTCCCTCATCACTTTCTCTACCGATACGACTGAAAAGCTTGGCTCACTCACAGATGCACCCACTAAGTACTAACTAGACAGTTTACATCAGCTGGTATTTGCGCGAGACTTAGTTTGACATTAACTCACAAGACAGGAGACTACAGTTGCCAAAAGTTGGTGCAATTCGAGACTCGAGTGGAATTAAGTAATTAAACCCTTGGTATTAGCTATAACTGACAATGATGTCTTTAAATTTATTTCAAATAAAATATGCACACGTCCCTCTGCACACCTTTCTCAGTTTCTCGTCTCTCAGCCAAGAACAATTCATTTGAGTTAGCACTCTTCTCTAACCGCCAAACGGTCTATTTTTCCATTTGTTTCCATTTCTTTAATTCCGTGAAACTCATTCGCAGACTCATCTACGGTTGCTTGCTTTTCCCCGTGGAGTAATTATCTCCTTGATGGCATAAGTCAGCTCTCCTCATGGATGATTTTATATCAGTCGTTGGCTTAATTGATGGTTCTTATATTTATGTTGGGAACTTTGAATAATTTGTCTATTTGCTGAGGTTGTTATTCTACAGTATGTTATTTTGTTGTTTGTAGTAGACTAGCTATTTAAGGTAAGGGCTGGAAGGTAAGAATGCAGACAATGTTTTGGTATATTGTTGGCCACGCTTGTGGAGTTGACGGGCTAGTCCTGGTTTTCCCCCTTTTGGCAGGACAAGTCCTGAGTTATCATCGTGTACTGTTCCATTGTTTTCCAGATTCATCAATGGAACTTACCTTCCTTTACGTATGTTATATGTGAGTGTATTGTGTCGAGAGTAAGTCTCATCAGGTTCTTTGACAGACAGAATCTCTTCCTCAATATCGCGGGTAAACCTAGAGCCAGTGATGATTTTTCCCCAAGATTTATCGTGCTTGCAACAAATTGCAGCTACTGCTTCGAATTTTTGGATCATAAACTTGCACTACTCTCTAGAGATGGATCCTCGTTCTTTCATTTCTCTTTGAAAATTAGTCCCGGTGAGCAGTGGCGACCCAAAAGTCAAATCTTGTGGGGTCCAAATTTTTTTCCTTAACATATATTATATTTGAAAGTATATAAATGTGTGATCATAAATTTATTGAGCATTAATATATATATCAAATTTTAAGGTAATATTTAAATTTAAAATAAGTAGGTAGTATTTGTAAATTAGACTCGTTTTTTAAATAGATAAAACATATTACATGATGGGGTTAGACTTTAACATGAGATTAAAGAAATAATTTTTTTCATAACATTAAAAACTTAAAAGAGGTCGACAATAATTGAACTTACAACCTCACATATATAGGAACATGTATCTACCACTAAATTATTATCAGCTTTCAGTATTTTACTCAATTTTATTTTATTAAAACTATACTTAAAAAAATTAGCTTTTTATTATCAGAAAAACTATGGGGTCCGGGACCCCACGGGACCCCGCTTGGGTCCGCCCCTGCCGGTGAGTACATCAGCTTCTAGCCGACATTGAATTCCGGGCGATATCAACTTCCGGGCGGACATCAACTCATGGATCAGCCTTGCTCGTGTAATCAATAGTAAAAAATGAGATTCCAGCTTTCATCACCTAGTTTGAGAGGAGTATAAATAATCGAAATAAACATAAGAAATTGACAATGCATGAATAAATGCAAGATCAAGAATTTTTAGAGTATTAATTGGTAAGCAATAGGAGTTAGAGATTTCATAGCCTCGAGAGAACTTTTCTGCTGAGTTTGGATTGTAGTCTCAACATCGGACTCCTGCCTCAGGCTGAGCTAAGACGTTGCCCGGGTCTGAACTAAATACGCCGCCCGGGGCTGAGTCATCGCCCGGGGCTAAGCACTAGGATCAAATTTGGTGCAGATTTTCTTGAATTCTGCAAACTTCAGAGCAGATTGTTTAAGCTGTAACAGCTGCAAGGAGTAACAATTTTTAGCACATGTCGCGAAATAAGTAATAGTATTTAAATACTGCAGACTTCTACGCTTAAACCAGTTATGATCGAGAGGTCATAGCCAGTTTGGTTCTTCAGATTCAGAACAGATTATGTACACTACCGACAGAGGGTGGAAGCGAAAATAAGCTTAAACATTGCTGTGCTTGGCTCTTATTTTCTTTTTAAAGAAAGAGCAGCAAGAAATTGTTTTAGAACCGAGCTTTTAATAGAAGCAAAACAGATGGAAAAGCATTATTTAAGGGCTTACAATGCTACTGAAAGCTAATAGAAGGGAGAAACCAGATAACTACATACCTTGCTCTGCACAGCTTTAGGCAGCAACACAAACAGAAAGGAAAATGGAGTATTTATTCAAAAGTTTAAACCGTTGTGACAGACATCATTAATAAACAAATGTGATTTGAGCTTGCATACTGCTGCACTTTGAGCTTATAAACATATATGATCAAAGTTCACAAAATTAAGTTTAAATGAAAAAAGATAGAAAACTAAAGCAAACATTTGAGGCAGCTTGTCTAAGCTGTAACAGTCACAAGAATTTGCAATTTTTAGTAAAGAAGAACAGTATATATAGTGAACCAGTAATAGTGCAAAACAGTGTAAACATTCTTCTAGATGGAAATGCGAAATGTGATCTTACACATAAAATTACTCATATGGTACTTTACTAGTGTGGCTAGTATTTTTTAAGCAGTAAAACAGAAGCGATTTTTGCATATTGCTATAAACAGTCTAACTTTCTATCTATTTTAAAGCTTAATCAGAATAAAACTCAGCAAAGCTGCTGCCAAAAACTGGCTCGAACACAAGAGACATAGAGGTAATTATAACACACGTATTTATTGATGAACTACCCTGTCTAGTTTTACCAAACAGTTACGATTCAAGTTTTAGAGACTTTCATATTGCACAACCTAAGACAGTAAGTGCTGGAAAAGGGCCAAGGCATAATATGATCTTTCACATTATCAAACAGACTGACAGTATAGCAAGAAAATATTAGCGTTCTCTTAATCAAGGAAACTACAATTACTACCATCCTGTCATTCGCTTAACCCAAAGTAAACAGAAAGAAAAAAAAAGGAAAAAGGATCAGATCAAATGAGGGAAAAACCTGCTTGTAGATAGAAGATTGGAGCTAAGCTTCTACTGAATAGTTTGTTTGGAGCACACTTAGCAAATTAGATTAGCAATAGGAAAAATTACACAGCCCACCCATGACCTTTAACGAAATATCATTGTCCACCCATGACCTTTCAAATATAACACCGCCCACCGATGACGTTTGCCAATAATATCTCCCATCACCATTTCACAAGTTTCTGCCTTCTACCATCGTTGACCATTGACTTTCTTATTTTCCTTGTTATGTCATCCAAACAAGCCTTACAACAAAATAAAGAACTTTCCCTATACTACACGTGACATTTGACTACCTCATTCCCTCTTCCTTAACTCACTTGCGCAACCCATTTGCTTGTGATTCTGGATATTTGAATATCCACTGTGATTTGTGGTCTCCTTTGCTTGCAATTTCTGTATGATTGTTGGTCGTGCGTGTTGACCTTGCTTGCAATTTCTAGAACTTTCATTGATCGTGTGTGTTTACGTTGCGTTGCTTGCAATTTTTGGAACTTTTATTGGCCGTTTGTTTACCTTGCTTTGATTGTGACCTCTGGAACTTATTATTCGTGTGGGTTGAACATATTTCACAAAGTCAAGTGAGAGTGTTTAGAGTGGATATCTACTATATGTACACAATTTCAATAATCCTTTGTGACTAATACTGTGTTTTGGAAATCTGTGTTTTCTGCATAATGAAAACCAATAGTAATGAAGAAGCAGACAATGAGTGGGAGCAAAAAGAAACTTAGACACTTCTATGCATGACTTTGAAAATGCAGCAAAATATTGTGTCAAAATGGAGCATTTAACAACAGTAGATCAAAATTAAAAAAAAAAGTTCATAATTGAGAGCATTTAAAAAGCTGCTGAAAACTAGCTACCCACCACCGTAACTATAAAAAAAACACAAAAGAAGCAGGTAACCGACTTGCATTGACCAATTTCATCGGTTCAAAACATGGCAGAGCTTGTACATCTCATCAGTGTTATCATTTCCTAATCAGAGAGGTGTAAAAACAGATTTAAACCATGCCTACATGTTGTACGGGGTATGCTCATTATTGATGTACTGATGCAGATTTTTGATGTTGAGACCGTTCATAACCATGAGTTTAATTTGGATTGGTTTTCATGGTTTCCGGCACTCTTATCCTATCTGTTTGTCAGTTGACAATCAGAATCAAAAGGGACTCTAGATACTCTTTAGTTATCAACAAGTAGATGAAACATGGACATTTCTTTGCTTCAACACCGACTATGTAACAGCAGTAAAAGTAAACTGGGATGTAAAATTTTCAATCGCTGCACAGCCTGTGATGTAAAGGAATCATATTAATTGTCCACCAGAAACCAGAATCAGTAGAAGACATTGAATTCAGTTTTTATTCCCCAACTTGGTAAAAGACAGTCGGTTAAAAAGCTTGTTAAAAGCGGAAGCATGAGCAGATCAAAAAGTGGATCATATTTCCAGTAGAGGATTCAAACACAATTTAGCAGTACCTGAATAATGTTTCTAAAAGTAAAGAGTGGTAGCGGCATTTTGATCATGTATTGTACTAATTTTTTGTTCAAATTAGACTATGAAAGGTTTTTATAATCTTGACAGAAGCAAGTTTATAGACGATAACAGCATAGTAGCAAAAAAAGAGAATAAAGCATGTGTGGTATGTACAGTGACGGTCATAAATTATGAAACTGTCAAAAAACTGTGATGGCAGTATAACAGTGAGAATAACAAGGTGTTTTGCCGATAGACGTAAGAATGAATTGCGTACAGCAGGCAGCAATTTTGGTAGCAAAATAGAGAATAAAGCATGCAGGTTTAAAGGTTGTTAACACCCCAAAGATGGAAGCAGTTTGAGCTTGTATTCCATCACACCTTCAGCTTTATGAACAAGTATGATTGATCAAGGCTTTTCAAGCTAAATTGAAAATCGCAACAACAACAAATAGAGGCAAGGGAAGAGGTAGAGATCAAACAGAAACTTCAACATAAATCAAGCAAAATTCCTCCACACATGCTTCTCATCGGATTCCTACAGTTTCTTAGACTAAACAGTTTACAGTTCAAGTTTGGAGAAGTTGCAAAACAAAATTTCACCAGCAATTTATTATCGGAAACCGGGACATAAACCCATGACCTAGAGTTTTTACCTTGCTTGTCAATAAACAGATTGTTTATAATGCCTTGCTGTTTAGAAGAGGAAGAAAAAATCTGCACAATGCCCACCGATTTAGAGGCAGCACCTCCAGTTCTTTGTGTCTTGCTATGCCGTGGCAAAAAAAATGAACTGCACATGTTGTCCAGGCCTGGATTAAGGTGGCGCCCGGGGTTTGGTGTAATAGTCATGGCCATTACTTTTCAAAGCTTCCGAGGTTCTGGAAGCTGTAGCAGACACCAACATTCTGCATATTCTCAAATCACCTTGTTCAGTAACAAAATCTGAAGCGAAATGATATAGTCCAAAAGGTATTGCCATAACATTTCAGACTTCAAGAGGTAATTAGGTCCATGGTAAAAGTACCTGCACTTTCTTTTAGATTTTATTAGTACTTTTAAGATTTTGAAATCATAACCTGGTAGCCATATCATTTCAGACTAGAAGAGATTTGTAGTTTCAGTAATGAAAACAACCTTGACAGGGGATATGAAAATTGAGGCTGAATTACCTTTGAACAATTTATTAAATGCGCAATAATAATCAAATGTAAAAGCACGAATATTGACGCCCAATCCGTTTACGATTTTCATGATTGTCTGGTTACTGTCATGCAACAATTTTAATGGTTGTGGAGTAACGCTCAGAAATATTCACTTACCCAGTAACAACAAGCAGACAAAGCGCATGTACGTTTGTTTATTAGGATGCCAACCATATAAGAGCAGCAAGAAAAGGCATAAATTTTTATTGCACAACTTCTGCTGGAAAGAAATCATATCAGCTGCTCACTAGAAATCAGAATCAGAAGCAACACCCCTGACTTAGTTTATATGGATAGTATAATTTTGAAAGAAAAAGAACATATAGCAGCTGATTTGAGTAAAAACTGGGCAAAATTCAGTAGTAACAGGAGCATATTATGTACCTCTGTTCCAAAATTTAAAACAGCCATCAAATAATGGGAGACTGCATGTTCTTCAGTAATGAACAGTTACTAAAAGGCAGCGCAGAAAAAAGCACAATACTCATAAGAAAGTTTGAGTAACAAGCAGTATTAGTGAGAAATCAAAGCAGATTTTAGCCCATGGGATCGACCACAGCTGGAAGCTTAGTTCCTTTATGGGAGATGAAAAAAAACAGAATTTAAAAGTTTATATGGTTCCGCTTTGTTTAACCGTTAGTAAAATAAGTAAGGTTTCATAGATTTTCCCAAGCCAAGCTGAATCAAATAAAGCATGTTGCAGTATGTAATCAGAAGAGAGAATTATATTTTAAACGAATTAAGGATCTTATCCAGAAGAAATGTTGAAACAAATTTTACAATGACATCAAGTAAAGAACAGCCAGGTTTAACCCATCAGGAACTCTTGGCTTAACAGCTGAACAAAATATAGTAAAACTGTCGCTATTTAGCGAAGACTACCCGTTATGGGAAAACATAAAAACAGAATTTTTTTTTTTTTACAAAACTGCTCGTGAAATGGAACAATGAAGCAGCTCTTCATAGTAGCAACGAAAACAGATGACACATGAGTATTACTTTGCAATGTTTAGAACTTGTGTGAAAAGTGGCATCACTTAATTGTGATCAGGTGCAAATTTCTTACCATAATCCGAAGACTGACTACCTAAGTAGTATTCTTATCGCACAAGAATCCAACAGCCTATATTCCAAGCGCAGAACCTTATCACGAGCAGGTTTGATTATGTCGAAATTGTAGCATAAGAGGTGAAAGACTGAAACTAATTTCAGTATTTTACACGAAACCTGAAACAAAATGATATGGTTTTGGAAGCATTGCTAAAAACTTTCCAAACTTAAAATAGGAGTAGAAACGACTATAAATCCAAGAGCTTAAAGACTGTTTGAAACTTAAGCGTTGTTTGAGCAACAGGAAACGGAAGCAATTACAGCTCATAATAGCACAATTTTATCTCACAGATTAAGCTGGGGCTTCAACATTATTCAAGAAATAAGCAGAAGCAACAAACTATTTCGTAATGTATCATATCACTTGTCTATAACAGTAGTGGATAATGGTAAACAAAGCTAGGAAAGTTAGGTACGACCATGATCACATCGGAGCCTTTTAAAATACATTCTAATCAGAAAATGAGGGCGGGGCATTGACCAAGGTCCTACCGCTGAAACAAGGTCTTTGGCCAAAAAAAACATATATTAACCACGGAACTATGACAAAAAATACGAACACCAAAATTTCAACCAGAAACAGTAATTCGGAACTTAACTTATCTACATATATTAATCTTATCTACATAATATCCATGACAGTTACCAACGAATTCAAGAGGCAGCACACAGCCTAAAAATTCAGAATTAAACTTATCTACATATATTAATCAGCGATAGCACAAATCAGAGGTGAAATTAATCCAAACTCAGCCATTTTATTCATACTTGTCCCCTGTTTCAGATTAAGTTTTCAGAATCTAACCTCTTCCTACGGAGGTTTGTATGAACCTGGTGTGCAGACGAAGACGGCCTCCAGACGATGTTGGCTCCGTTCGACAATGGTTCTTTGACAGATAGAATCTCTTCCTTAATATCGAAGGTAAACCTAGAGCCAGTGAAGATTTTCCCCGAGATTAATCATGCTTGCAACAAATTGCGGCTACTGCTTCGAATTTTTGGATCAAAAACTTGCACTGCTATCCATAGATGGATCATCGTTCTTTCATTTCTCTCTTTGAAAATTAGGCCTGGTGAATACATCAGTTTCTGGACAACATTGAATTCCGGGTGATATCAACTTCCGGGGGGACATCAACTCATGGATCAGCCTTGCTCGTGTAGTCAATAGTAAAAAGTGAAATTTCAGCTTTCATCACCTAGTTTGAGAGGAGTATAAATTACTGAAATAAACATAACAAATTGACAATGCATGAATAAATGCAAGATCAAGAACTTTTAGAGCATTAATTGGTAAGCAAAAGGAGTTAGAGATTTCATAGCCTCGAGAGAACTTTTCTGCTGAGTTTGGATTGTAGTCTCAACATCGGACTCCTACTGCCTCGGGCTGAGCTAAGACGTTGCCCGGGTTTGAACTAAATTAAATACGCCGCCCAGGGCAGAGTCGTCGCCCGGGGGGCTAAGCACTTGGATCAAATTCGGTGAAGATTTTCTTGAATTCTGCAAACTTCAGAGCAGATTGTTTAAGCTGTAACAGCTGCAAAGAGTAACAATTTTCAGCACACGTCGCGAAATAAGTAATAGTATTTAAATACTGCAGACTTCTGTGCTTACACCAGTTATTATCGAGAGGTCATAGCAGTTGGGTTCTTCAGATTCAGAACAGATTATGTATACTACCGACAGAGGGTGGAAGCGAAAATAAGCTTAAAATGCTACTGAAAGCTAATAGAAGGGAGAAACCAGATAACTACATACCTTGCTCTGCACAACATTAGGCATCAGCACAAACAAAAAGGAAAATGAAGTATTTATTCAAAAGTTTAAAGCGTTGTGACAGACATCATTAATAAACAAATGTGATTTGAGCTTGCATACTGCTGCACTCTGAGCTTGCATATATGATCAAAGTTCACAAAATTAAGGTTAAATGAAAAAAGATAGAAAACTAAAGCAAACATTTGAGGCAGCTTGTCTAAGCTGTAACAGTCACAAGATTTTGCAATTTTTAGTAAAGAAGAACAATATATATAGTGAACCAAGTAATAGTGCAAAACAGTGTAAACATTCTTCTAGATGGAAATGCGATCTTACATGTAAAATTACTCAGTTTTGGGGGATACCTCTTCTTCTAAAACATTATGTACCATGTACTCAGTTTTACCTTTTAATAAAGCTACTTAATTATCAAAAAAAAAAACATGTAAAATTACTCATATGGTACTTTACTAGTGTGGCTAGTATTTTTTATGCAGTGAAACAGAAGCGATTTTAGCATATTGCTATAAAAAGCCTAACTTTCCATCTATTTTAAAGCTTAATCAGAATAAAACTTAGCAAAGCTGCTGACAAAAAGTGGCTTGAGCTCAAGAGACATAGGGGTAATTATAACACAAGTATTTATTGATGAACTACTCTATCTAGTTTTACCAAACGGTTACAATGCAAGTTTTAGAGACTTTCATATCGCACAACCTAAGACAGTAAGTGCTGGAAAAGGGCCAAGGCATAATATGGTAAAAGAGACTTAATATACCATAAACAATCAAAAGATTAGTAAGAACAAGACATAATGGAGCAAGTGAAACGGAAAGTGAATTGTAATTGTAAAACGGATTTCAAAGTATTGTAACAGATTGTGAACAGATTTTAGCGAATATTATTGTCAATGTGCGGCTCAAAGATGACCGCGGTCTCAGGCTTGTAGTTTCGTGTCATTAACTATCGTAGTTGTTGCCCATCTGAATAAATAGCTTAACTCACAAATTAAAGATCAGCTTTGATCACACTCATACTAATTCCTAAATAAAGAAGAAAACTGAGACATGAAGCGTCCAATACTGCTGTTGAACTACCCATTAGTGTTGATAAGGCTCGCACGAAATAAGTATTTTGGTGAAAATTGAAGTAAATTGAAACATTGTATAAGTGCTTTGGCTGTTGAAGTATAGTTTCAGTATACAGAATGGTATGGCTAGAAGGTGAAGAATTGCGGAAATCAGTTTAATCAATGTCATAGCGATAATGCTTAAAATTTGGAGGAAAAAGTAGCAGCTGAATTGGATGGAAATTGATATATTTAGCAGTAACTGGGGTATATAATATACTATTTTCCTTGCATCTAGCATAACCATCAAACAGTGGGTGATTGTATGACTTCAGTAGCGAAATTCTTCTAAAAGATAGTATAGTGAATATTTTAGTTCCATCAACTCATAACAGAAACATAATGCTGAAGCTATATGAGTATTTTCTGACCAGGTTATCCAACCCTTAAATATACTAATTGAAGCACAAAAAGGAGATGCAATCTTGTTCGTAAAATAGTTCTTGTGACGCTCAATTAATTTATCAGTCAAACAGTGCATACTTAACATTCCTAACATATCATGAACAGTGTAATTTAGTTTATGACTGCTAGGGCCAATAAATATCTTTCCATGGTTGATAAGCTACTGCAATAAATCCCTAACAGTAGTAGAATCGGTCTAGCCATTGCTCGTTGTGTTAGGGCTTAACTGGCAGAAACTCTAATTTTTAAAAGTTGAACAAAAATCCAAGTCAAAAGATGACTATAGCAGCATACAAACATTAGCAAAATAAGGAGCATAAACCTGAGTTTGACCCCGCCGAAACAGATTGCAGCAGTGTTGTTTTAAACACAGCTTTGTAGATGCTCAGATTTCAACCATCTTAGCTTATGCAATAATGGAGCAGCAGTTTATTAAAACAGAGATGTGGCAGTTAGATTGGATAAAAACTGAGCAAAAAATCAAGGCTTTATTTTTGCTTAAACAACAGAGAACGGATCTAG